>BSBK01013976.1:2500-68294 GCA_027943335.1 Chamaecyparis obtusa | reverse complement strand
ATATATATAATATATATACATATATATATACATATATATATATATATATATCTATATATATATGTATATATATGTATGTATATATATATATATATACATATATATATATGTATGTATATATATATATATATACATAATATATATATATATATACATATATATATATAGATATATATATATATATATATATACATATATATATATGTATATATATATATGTATATATATATATATGTATATATATATATATATGTATATATATATATATATGTATATATATATATATATGTATGTATGTATATGTATGTATATGTATGTATATAATAGGAAAATAAATCGACAAAGAATAAAAGAAAATATAGACCAACAAAAGTAATTGAAAATAACCACAAAAATCAATAAACACACAAGTATATACAATATATATGAAGAACTATAAGAACCCCAAAAGGTTCTAACTTCAACAAACCACTAATTTGTTATGCAAATGATATGTTTGTCTTGAAATTTGATATTTATGAATTTTTTTAAACTTTTGAAGTAGATTGTGAAGAAAGAAAATAATAGCATTGCAAATATAAAAAATATTTTAGAAATGAAATAGAGCTACAATAATTCTTATTGAGCATACGTACATACATACATATAGATGAAAATTGACATGCATTAAGCAAGTGATGGAGAGGTTTACCATTTTTCTTCATGGCCATTTACCAGCATAGACTTTGACCACTTCCCAACTTTATAATAATCCCATTTCGTAGAGCTCTGTTCCACACAAATCCATTAACACAACACAAAGATTACATAGTCACCCCCGTTCTAGGGCTTGGTTCCCATACTACACACTTCCCAATGCTCACTTTTAGGGTTTTTGAACACTAAATACCCCATCCTAAGTGTTTGGACCCATGGGTCTGGTTGTTAGTCTTCTAGGGCCATTTCCTAGGCAAATAAGAAATGTTGTCATGACAACTTTCAAAGTTGTCACAACCACTTTTGGTGGATTATCAAACCACCTGATCACACACCTTATGTGACTTACCCTTGACTAAACTAGGTTCTTAATACCATTTTCATCTTTCATCCTCTAAAATCATAAGAGAGACCATTTTACAACTTTTACAACATTATCCCATGCTTGGAAACTTTAGCTAAGTTAGCCAACTCTGATTCATCCTGACTCAAGAAGACTCACCTAGGACTTAGGGAAACCAAGTGAAAACTAATACTAACCAAAACACTTGAGAGACTAACTAGTCTCCTCACTACACTAGTGGCTTGGCTAAGGCCACTACAAGCCAAAATCAAAACTAGGGACACTAGGTACCAAGTAGCCTTATCTAGGTGCCTTGCATCATGTATCTATGTTGTATGTGCTTTTAAAGTAATAAAATTAAAATAATTTCTAATAAAAATCGTAGATTTTTTTCACAAATTGTAGTATTATATCAACGCTTGCAATGGAAAATTATAAAACATTCTTTTCAAGAGAATATCTTGGTAAAGTGTGGATCCTAGAGATGTTGATATTTACAATCGGTTTGATTTTTCTCTTCAAGGAGACAAGCCTTCTCATGGGGTGAGAGGTAAGAAGTTCATGATGAAATAGATGTAGGCATTCTTTGTGGAATATATATTGGGAGGTTTGTTGGGTCCTTCCTCCTCAAGGATTTCTAAAAATTAACACTAACGATTATTGTTGGGAAAATTGTTGTCATGTTGGCATTGGTAGAGTATGGTGTGATAGCTCTCGTGATTTTCGATTTATTTTTCCAATTTATAAGGGTCTTGATACAAATAGTTACATGGAGGCTTTTTCCATTTTATACGTTGTAGAGAAAAGTTGTGTTCTTGGCTAGAAAATGATTAGTTGTGCATTTGATTCTTAGGTAGGTGACTTTTTTGAATGAGAAGTGGTTGGATGATGTCAGATGACACTTAGTTTTTCTCATTAGACATATTCTTAGGCTATGTGACTCTTTGGAATATGCTACTTTTATTCTTTATGCACATTCTTAGGGTGTGGAACAGACTGTTTGGTCAAAGGAGCTTCTGATAAAATATAATATTAGAATATTATAGATAGGAGATAATAATTTATGTTTTTTAATAAATTAATAGACAAATACTTATTTACTGTATTAGTCCTATTTTTTAAAGATTTATTTAGACATCCAATTAGATTTGCATAGAATATCTTGGTGTTAGTTACCTAATAATAATAATAATAATACATATAAAAAAATTGTAATCACTGTCCAAGGTCGTACAAGGAAGCACTTTTTTTGTTTTTAAGAGAATGAACTTGGCAGAGATCGAAGAGAGGACTTCTAGTGGTCTAGCTGGAAACAATTTCAAGCGCAAAACCCTTTTTTTCCATTGATATCTCAACTAAAACAGAGAATGTTTTTCAACTAAGAGCTCTAATAGCAAGTAAGAAAGAATTACGAAAAACAAAAACATGTCCTTCAATTATAAACCTACAATAACCAATTTGCATAAGAATCCCAATGGACATATGCTTGTTTTAGTTCTTGTACAACTGGCTTCTCATAAGATTGGATCTTGTGTAGGTTCAATATATGTTATTAAATTAAAAGTACATAAAAAAGAAAAAAAATACATAACTTGCATTTCTAATAGATTTTAAATCAATGATTAGGATCATTATAAAATAAGTTATTTGAAAATTATGTTTTATGCATCATCTTACATATGATTCATATACCTTCTGTTTTGATGTGGTAAGTGTTTTATTTTTAAGGGTGATACGTTCTTTGGTTTTATTTCTTTATTATTCTTGTGAGTTTTGGATAATAAAGTAGGACATTGAGATCATTATAAATTGAATTTTTTTTAAATCTTACATTTACTTTATTTATAATTTAGAGATGTTTTGTATCATGTTAAACAAAATTAAGTGTTCTTCAAGATTTGGATTACATCATGAAAATACAAAATATTTCACACTTAATTTATTTATTGTTTATAGATGTTTGAATTATTCATATCAATATGTGTAATATATATTTAAGTAATATGATTTTTTTTTCAATCAAAGTGACAGAGGTCACTAAAAAGTATATTTTATTTAACATAAATATCAGAATACAAAAAATAATTCACCCACCAAAGTTAGGGTGATATTAAAAAAAGCATCTATGAATCTCAACCATAAAGGAGTAGGTGAGAACCTAGAAGAATAGGGGAGGAAATAAGGGACCACCCACTAACCTCCATAGACCCATAAAAAGATCATAAGAAGGACATCAACAGTAATCATGATCAAAATATCTCTAGTAAAGAGTGCACCACTGGGAGGGAAAAAGTCATCTCCCAAATCGTCCAAAGAAATGAAGCTCAAAGTTTCACTAAATATAATAATATGATTATTATTTAATAATTATAACTATTTATAATAAAACATATTGCTAATGACAATTTTAAATGGAAAATATAATTTATTGATTATTTTTCATTATTAAAATTCTTATTCTCAATTCAAAAAAAGAATCAATTTGTAAATCTAGAATAGTTTTTTATTTTTATTTTTATTTAAAGTAACATTATAATTTAATTAAAAATACATAAAAATATTCTAACAATTTGAAATAAATGCATAAATATATAACACTTTGAAAGCTACCCATCACATTTTAAAATTAATTATAACTTAAACTCTATTTACTTATTAATCTAAATGACCAATTTCCCCAACTTTCCTTTCATTTTCCAATTTCAACATTCAAAAAATAAATATCTTTTTCTATTATAAACTAATTTTCCCATTTTTTGTGTAAAAAACCATTCAATTACCAACATTCAAATTTACATTGTCAATTAAAAAATAACCAATTTATAATCTAAAATATTTTTAATTTTTAAATTTCAATATACACTAACATTATAATTTAATTAAAAAAACATACAAATATTCTAACAATTTAAAACAAGTGTCACGTAGTACTTGCCTAATTTAGTAATTAATTGTAATTCTAATATGAAATATAATTTTGATTTTAATTTTAATAAAATTACTATATCTTATTAATATAATTCTATTTAATATATAATTATAATAAGAAATTTGAGATTAAAATTACTATATCTTATTAATATAATTCCTTTTAATATTTTATTTACAATTATTGATAAACTAGCACTTGCACCAATGAGGTACAATGGTTAAGTTGATAGCAACATATGTTGTATGGTGATTGGCCGGTAGAATTTTAAACAAAAACAAAATAAGTGAAATGTAAATATGTTACATAGAACATTATGAGTTTTAAACAAGAACAAAATAAATGAAATGAAAATATGTTACCATAACATTATGATAGGAATACATGAACAAAATAAGTGAGATGTAAACAAGTTACCAAAATCGTTAATGTAGAGTTAAGCAAATGATTTAACCAATCAAATTATCAGTAAATAATTTTTACAAATTATAAACTTAAAAAATTAACATTTAGACTATAGAATATGCGTTATTTTTAACAAAACAAGAAAATACTAAATTATAATTGGTGAAAGAGTTGGTTTTAATCACTACTTAATTTGTTAATTATTATGTTTTATATAGTTACAATAGAAGTAATAAATTTTTATAAAAGAATTTTTATTAAAACTATTATAAATAAATAAATTTAAATAAATTGATCTTTTAAACTAAAATTTAATAAGTTTTTTCAAAATAAAACTATTATAATAATATTAAATATTAATTTAATATAGTTTAATTTAAATATTAATATTTTGTAAAGAAAAAATAAAAATTATAAGAAAATAAAATCACATAATTTTTTTTACATAAATAGTTGTTAATGTATAATTAGTATATAATAAAAATAAAAATTAAAAAACTTTAAAAATATGAATAAAAATAATATATATTATAATATCATAGGTTGTTATTTAAATTATAATATATTGTAAAAATTAATAGTATAAACATGATTGCCAGAATGGCTAAACTTATAATGAAATATAAAATTGAATTTATTTTCATTGGTGTAGAACAGTTCATTTAATCACTAGTTAATGAAGAAATCCAAAAATGGATGCAATAGTACTTTAACAAGTACTAATAATTACACCTTAAACTATATTTAGTTGTTAATCTGAATCAACAGACTTAAACATTTTGCAAGGTTTAAATTTAAATATATTCTATAAAAATAAATATTTTCCATCAATTTAACAGTGTAGATTTTGTTTGCCATTAAAAACTAATAACAAGTATAGAAAAAAAACTAGTAATTGCAACATAATCTCTGTTTACTGGTTAATCTAAATTAACATTCTTAATTTTCCGTAACTTCTCTTTCATTTTCCAATTTAAAGATGGATGAAATAAATATCTGTCTTTGTAAACTAATTTGTCCACTTGTTCTCTGACATGCAAGAAAATTCATTCATCATTTACCAGCGAAGACTTTGTCCGTGAAAAAAGGTGAAGATGTTTGTGTCTTTTGCAAAATTTACCGTCTTTTTCTTCTTGACTATTAACCCGCAATCTCTGCCTATTTACAAGCGTAGACTTTTGTGCACCAAAAAACAAGAGACAACAAATCAAATTGGCGTGCATTAAGCGAGTGATGGAGAGATTTCTGTCGTTTCTGTCCCATTTTTCTTCATGACCGTTTACCAGCATAGACTTTGACCATTTATCAGCTGAACACAGTATAGAGACTTGGGTATTCAGCAAGTTAGTTGTTTGTGAGATGAAGAAAGCTTTGCTTGTTTTCTCTGCGCTCCTACTCTTCTTTCTCCCTGCCCTGCCTTCTTCTCCTTCTTATCATTCTGATGAAGAAGCTCTGCTGGATTTTAAGCATTCCCTGTCCCTCGACCCATACAATTCCTTGCTCGATTGGTTCCTCCTCACTCCTGCAATTGGACTGTGGTTGTCTGCGCTTCTCGCCATCAGCGTGTAATCTCTTTGAATCTCACTGGTATGTCTTTAATGGGACCCATCTCTCCTTTCCTTGGCAATCTCTCTTTTCTTAGAGTGCTTGCTCTCTGGAATAACAGCTTCCAAGGCCAAATTCCTCCCCAGCTAGGAAGGTTGTCTCGCCTGAGAATACTTAGATTGTCTAAAAATCAATTGGAAGGTTCCATTCCCACCATTCTAGCAGGCTGCCGCTCTTTGCAGGTTCCCATACTGTCCTATAACCTTTTGAGCAACACTATCCCTTCGCAGCTTGGCCGTCTTTCACAATTAGAAGCCCTTTTTCTGGCGGTAAACAACCTGATGGGCAGAATCCCACCCTCCCTAGGAAACACGTCCTCTTTAACTTGTATTTGGATAAAAATAGATTCTATGGTAGTATTCCTTTCTAATTGGGTATGCTTACTCCGTTCAAAAGACTTTTTCTTTTTGAAAATAACTTGACAATTACAATACCACCCTCCCTAGGAAATTTATCCTCTTTAATTGAATTGGCTTTGTATCAAAACAAACTTCATGGTAGTATTCCTTTTGAATTAACTATGCTTACTAACCTTGAAACACTTCATCTTTGGGGAAACAACCTGATGGGCACAATCCCAGCCTTCCTAGGAAACCTGTCCTCTTTAATTATATTGAACTTGAATCAAAACAAATTCTATGGAAGTATACCTATTGAATTGGATATGCTTTCTCAACTTAGCGCACTTCATCTTTCACATAACAACTTGATAGGTACAATTCCATCCTTCCTAGGAAACATGTCCTCTTTAGCTGGATTGTATTTGGATAATAATAGACTCCATGGTAGTATTCCTATTGAATTGGGCATGCTTACTCAACTTAGAAATCTTTCTCTCGGTTACAACAGCCTGATAGGAGTGATTCCATTTTAGATATGGTGAACTATCAACGTTGTGAAACTTAAAGGGAAAGCCAAGGCATTGGAGAAATCCTATGCTATATCTCTCTCTAATTTCATTTGATAAAAAATAATTTACATAGAGTTGTTGCATAAGCTTTTGGTCACCAAAACTAAGTGCGAACATTCTTTCAAGGCAATTATAGATAGTCTAGATGGTCCCCCATGATAGATACATCTCGCTCTTCTTCACAATGTACTAGTGAGAAAAATATGTTTCAGCTCAAGCAGATGTCATATTTTGGAGAAAGTAGACTTATCTCATAACAAGATGAGAGGAAACATACTTGATGTTTTCCCATACTCTAAAGATGTAAATATGGTGTGTGTGTGTGTGTGTTTTAGCCATTTATGTGAAAAACATGATTATTGATACATTTGTAGATAAATATCTAAAGAAAATCCAAATATATAAGGATTATACATTTGTATTCTTAACATTGTCTTCATCCTTATTTACAATTTTTTTATTAATTAGGTTTATAATATTTCTAAATATCATTTCAAACATTATTGCAACATAACTAATAATTTACATGTCTATCAACCTCTTACACATGGCCTTTATAATTTTATATAAAAGGAAATGAATTCTTTCTCATCATAGCCTTAAAAGGTCATCTATTTATGTAATGTGTTCATTAGAATCATTGGATGTCATCCAAACCTTTATTTTGGGGCATATAGGAAGTCTATCAAAAGAAATCATTATAAATTTTGTAAAAGGAAATGGTGGTCATGCAAGATAAGTTTTATAATATTGTGTTCACTATGAATTCTTGAATTTCAAATGAATTATTATTAGAAGAGGTCACCTATAAGGCATTTGATAATATATTAATATCCCTTCACTGTTTCTCTTAACTATGTTTGATGTTTTTCTACTATTAGTGTGTTGTTACTTAAAGCCCTTGAATTGTGGTTTTGTAAGGCCAACACCCTTGTTTTTCTATTGATTAAAATTAAGGTTAGCATAAAAAGCTCAAGATTACCATCGTTTAAAGTACAATTATGAGTAGAAATTAACAAAACCCTACACCTAATACAAATATAACAAAAAAATATATAGTTGATCTAAATGTTCTTCCTAAAGGTAGAATCCATGTGAAAAAAATAACAAAGAGTAAAATATTTTTAAACAGGCCATAGGGGTTGAGGATAGTAACCAAAACCATCTAGTCTAAGTTAAGTATTAAAATGGGTTTTGATGTGGCAGCCCAACTAGTATAAAACATGGCTCCAATCATCTATAAGAAACTTAAACAAATCCTTTTAATTATCTTCATCCTCTCCATCTTTTCCAAGAATATTTCACTATAGCGGGCACAAGGAAGTCTCATAGTTTCACATAACTTGAAGATTGAACCTAGAAATGTTTTCCATCTTTTGTTCCATCTCAATCATGATTTTTTTTCAAATTCTTGCTTTACATTTCAAAATGGCTAGCTCTAATGCATAAACCACATTGGGGTTGGAAAGGATAGTGTTAACCTCTTTAGGCATCATTTCCTTCATGAGGTTAATGAGATTCTCTTTCATGCTATCAGAGATGTGGGTAGACTATTAGTAGTTGAACTATTTGACCTACCAATAGAATCAATTTCATTCTCATCACACTTTGCACCCTTCTTTTCCCCATCTTCTTTCTTAGTCTTCTCATTCCCCTATTAATTATTCTCCTTTAAATCATAATCAACTATAGTTTTTTCCCTTTCTTTGTAGACCTAGTGGCCAATCTATTAGATCTACATTGAGTGTTGTGGTCCTCTTCGACTTCATCTTCATCTTAACTATTCACCTCCTAGATGCAAATATTAGTTTTCTTAGTGGGGGGAGAGGATTTTTTCATTTTCATTTTGGAGGTGGCCAACTTGGGTCCTTTGTCATTCAAGCTAGAAGTGTTAGGATGGGACAACAAAATTCAACAAATTTGAGGCCCCATTACTGGAGGCAATCCTAAGGGTACCTGGATGATGAACACCTTTCTTCTTATAGGGTCCAAGCATATCAATGATGCTAGTGGGAAAGGGAGACTAATAAATAGGGGCCTCATAGACCACAATAGGTTTAGGGGGGTAGAATGCTAGATGAAAATGGTAAAGACTAAAGGGTATGTGCAAGATCATGATGGGCCAAACTATGCCCTTAAGTGGCAATGAAAAATCAACAAATCAGGGTTAGTCAACTTGACGTGAAAATTTCAACTAGCTATGAACCTAATATCAAAAAGTTGTAAGAATAGAATATATAGAAAATTGAATGTAGTTTCTAAACTACTAGGCCTTTTTTGAGAAAAAGTTAGTATGATTGGTGAGAAGTATAGATTTCAATGCAGCAGTACAAAAATTTCAGAAAAAAAAGAAGAAGTAGGTGTATGTCTGACCACCTTAATCATAATCAAATGATAATATTTTATTATAAGATTTTATATATAACTATTAGACTCATGCTTGGATGTGATGCATATTTTTTTGTAATTTTATTCCAAAAAAAAATTAATTATGAATTTTTTGTGGTAGTAGTAATAGACATTAAAGCACCCTTCAAGTGTAAATTAATTCATAAGCATGAGAAAAACATGGACCCAAGGTGGTGGTAGCTAAGACCTATCATATTCCCCTTGCATCTTAACCAAAGCCTTGTTACCTTTGAAAACTCTTTTTAGGCTATCATTGTTAACCGATTGACTAGTCTTCTTCCATTTTCTTCCTTCATAGGATAACCTACTAGCCTTCAAAATCACCTCTTCATTAATTTCAAATCAGATACCCCCAACAATATCTTGCTTTCTTTCTAGGAGTTGTCAAATTGGACTAGCAAAGCCTCATCAAACCCATTGTTGTATTCAATATAATAAAAAATCCCCCATCTTTGAAAATATGCCACAAAGTGGGGTCATTCTTGAAATCATCCATCTTGTACTAGGCTCAATGAAGACATGGTCCCCACTCATCTTTGTAACAAAATGACCAAGATAAATCACTCCAAGAAAAAAAATGTAACCCTTAATATGGTTAGGGAAACTTGTTGCTATCATAGAGAGATTTAAAAGAAAGATAAACACTAGTATTTTTGGTTAGGTATAATCATTAAGCCACCCTCCTTGTAAAATAATCTCATGTGAGAAAAAATTCCCCACAATCGAGGGTCTTTTCATCATAGAGTACAAGGAGTACACTCCTTTACAAGAGAGGTAATAATAAATGTTCAAGTGTATACATGGTATCCACTCAACATGCTAGATAATCATTTACTTAGGTATAGGATTGATTACTGAGAGGGAGGGTGAATCAGTAATAACCAACTCAAACTAAATTTCATAGTTCCAAAACTTGTTTCACCAATTTACCGAATAAGATATATTTAACCTATAATATCATTATCGGTTAACTAAACATTAAACATCTATGCAACATATAAATTCATCTACACAACAATAACACTAGTATTTATCTCATGGAAACCTAATTAGGATGAAAACTATAGTGTGAGAACAATGCCCACAAATAATTGTACTCTTCCAAAATACGCCCAGTTAAGAGCCTACCCTATTAAAGGCTCACCCAATAAGGGTTACAAAAGCATGATTAAATGATACCTGATTAAGGGATTTCCCTAGAGACCTGTTAAAGTCTTTTACCCAATTAGGAGTAACCTAGTTAGAGGATTTTAACATTCTTTTTTTAATGTCACCTAGTTAGAGGATTTTGCAATAGACCTATTAAGGTCACCTGATAGGGGATTTTATTGTCATAATTGTTAGAGAGTAACATATAAAAAATGATATGTAGTTTGCACTTATCTTTCTAATTCAGATCTAATGAAGTTCCTTAACATAATAACATACCAATTCAATTCTTTGTTCTTCTCTATTTCCTTCTCTCTGATCACAACAATACTTCTCTGTTTCGCTGATATACTATCTTTCACCATAATCTCCTTCTTTCTCTGTCACAATACCAGACTCCTTCTTTCTTCTTCCCTAAGTATAAGTTCCTCAACCATAAACCTAAATCAAATGATCTATACAATTCTTCGACCCATACAATTCCTTTCTTGATTGGTCTCCTCCTCACTCTTGCAATTGGACTAGGGTTGTCTACTCTTCTTGCCATCAGTGTGTAATTTCTTTGAATCTCACTAGTATATCTTTAATGGGACCAATCTCTCATTTCCTTGGCAATCTCTCTTTTCTTAGAGTGCTTTCTCTCTGGAATAACAAAAGGCCAAATTCCTCCCCAACTAGGGAGGTTGTCTCACCTAAGAATACTTAGATTGTCTCTAAATCAATTGGAAGGTTCCATTCCCACAACTCTAATAGGTTGCCGCTCTTTAAAAGTTCTCAAACTATCCTATAACCTTTTGAGAACACTATCCCTTCACAGCTTGGTTGTCTTTCACAATTAGAAATACTTCATCTGTGGGGAAACAACCTGACTGGTAGAATCCCACCCTCCCTAGGAAACTTGTCCTCTTTAATTGAGTTGTGTTTGGATCAAAATAGACTCCATGGTACTATTCCTTTCAAATTGGGTATGCTTACTCAGCTCAATATACTTTCTCTTTCAAAAAACAATCTGACGGGCAGAATCCCACCCTCCCTAGGAAACATGTCCTCCTTAATTGACTTGGTATTGTCAGAAAATAGACTCCATGGTAGTATTTATTTCAATTTGGGTATCCTTACTCAACTCCAAATACTTTATCTATGGGGAAACAACCTGATGGGTAGAATCCCACCCTTGGAAACATGTCCTCTTTAACTGACTTGGCATTGTCAGAAAATGGACTCCATGGTAGTATTCCTTTTGAGCTGAGTATGCTTACTCAACTGAGAATACTTTCTCTTTGGGGAAACAACTTGATGGTCACAATCCCACCCTCCCTAGGAAACATGTCCTCTTTAATTGCATTGTATTTGCATAAAAATAGACTCCATGGTAGTATTCCTTTCGAATTGGGTATGCTTACTCAGCCGAAAATGCTTTATCTAAGTTGCAAAAACAACCTGTTGGGCACAATCCCACCCTCCCTAGGAAACATGTCCACTTTACTTATATTGTATTTGGATCAAAATAGACTCCATGGTAGTATTCCTTTTGAATTGGGTATGCTTACTCAGCTCAAAATATTTTCTCTTTGGGGAAACAACCTGATGGGCACAATCCCACCCTCCCTAGGAAACATGTCCTCTTTAATTGTATTGTATTTACATCATGATAGACTCCATGGTAGTATTCCTATTGAATTGGTTATGCTTACTCAACTTAGAAATCTTTCTCTCAGTTACAACAGCCTGATAGGAGTGATTCCATTTTAGATATGGTGAACTATCAAGGTTGTAAAACTTAAGTGAAAGCCAAGTTATTGGAGAAATCCTATGCTCTCTCTCTAATTTCATTTGATAAAAAATAATATACATAGAGTTGTTGCATAATTTTTTGGTCACCAAAACTAACTGCAAACATTCTTTCATGGAAATTATAGATAGTCTAGATAGTCCCCCACGAGAGATACGTCTTGCTCTTCTTCACAATGTACTAGTTTGAAAAATATGTTTTAGCTCAAGAAGATGCCAAATTTTGGAGAAAGTGGACTTATCTTATAACAAGATGAGAGGAAACATACTTGATGTTTTCCCATACTCTAAAGGTGTAAACATGGTGTGTATTTTTTTAGCCATTTATGTGGCAAACATGATTATTGATAATTTGTAGATAAATATCTAAAGAAAATTCAAATATTTAATGAACTTATAAATTTATGTTCTTAACATTGTCTTCATCCTTATTTACAATTGTTTTTCAAATATCATTTCTAATATTATTGCAACATAACCAATAATTTACTTGTCTATCAACCTCTCGAACATGGCCTTTATAATTTTATATAAAAGGAATTGAATTCTTATTCATCATGTAGCCTTAGAAGGTCATCTATTTACATAATGTGCTCATCAGAATCATTTGATGTCAAAAAAACCTTTATTTGGGGGCATATAGGAAGTCTATCAAAATAAATGGTTATAAATTTTGGATAAGGCAATGGTGGCCATGTAAGATAAGTATTTTCATATTGTGTTCACTATGAATTCTTAAATTTTAAATGAGCTATTATTAAAAGAGGTCACCTATGAGGCATTTGATAATATATTAACATCCCTTCAGTGTTTTTAATTTTAATCAATAGCAAAACAAGGGTGGTGTCCCTTACAAAACCATAATTCAAGGGATTTTTAAGAAACAACACACTAACAGTAGAAAAATGTCAAAAGTAGCTAAGAGAAGAACCACCAAAAATTAACCAAGGGCATTGGTTAGTTAGCCTAAAAAGCTCAATATTACCATTTCTTTAAAAGTACAATTATCAATAGAAATCAACAAAACCCTACACCTAATACAAAAAGCATCCAGAAAAAGATATAGTTGAGTAGAATGTTCTTCCTAAAGATAGAGTCTAGGTGAAAAAAAATAACAAAGAGTACAATATTTTTAAACACCCCGTAGGGGTGGAGGATAGTAACCAAAACCATCTAGGAGTTAAGTATTATGAGGGGATTTGATGTGGTAGCCCAACTAATATAGAACACAACTCTAGTCATTTGTAAGAAACTTAAACAAATCCTTTTAATTGTCTTCATCCTCTCCATCTTTTCCAAGAATATTTCACTATAGCAGGCACAAGGAAGTCCCATAGCTGTGCGTAACCTAAAGATTGAACCTAGAAATGTTTCCAATCTTTTGTTCCATCTCAATTAATTTTTTTCAAATTCCTTCTTTACATTTCAAATTGGCTAGCTCTGATGCAAAAACCACATTAGGGTTGGCAGGGATATCGTTGACCTCTTCAGGCATCGTGTCCTCCATGGGGTTAATGGGATCCTCTTTCACGCTATCATAAATATGGGTAAAACTATTAGTAGTTGACTTGTTTGACCTTCCAATAGACTCAACTTCATTCTTATCACACTCCATATCCTTCTTTTCCACATATTCCTTATTAGTCTTCTCATTACCCTATTAAGTGTTCTCCTTTGAATCATAATCAGCTATAGTTTTTTCCCTTTCTTTTTAGGTCTGGTGGTCACCCTATTAGATCTATGTTGGGTGTTGTACTCCTCTTCCACTTCATCTTCCTCTTCACTATTCACCTCCTGGATGCAAAGTTTAGTTTTCTTAGTAGGGGGAGAGGATTTTTTCCCTTTCCCTTGGAGGTGGCCAACTTGGGCCCTTTCTATTTCAAGCCACTAGTGTTAGGAATGGGGACATTAGAATTCATCAAATCTGAGGCACTATTACTAGAAGCAATCCTAAGAATACCTGGATGATGAACACCTTTCTTCTTACAAATCCCTAGCATGTCAATGATTCTAGCAAGAAAGGGAGACTAATAAATAGGGGTGCATAGACCACAATAGGTCTAGAGGGGTGGAATGTGTTAAGATTATGGAAAGGTGAGTTACTGAGAGGGGAGGGGTGAATCAGTAACCCTAATTTCTTTTTGTTCTTTATCCTTAAGATAATGTAGCTAATTAACTGACTGTCATGTTAACATCTGAAAGAGGAAATGCTTTCTAATCTAACATGTAAACATTCATGAAACTTCATACACAATACACAAATATTTTGGTATTGCAGAAACTCTTGTTAGAAGGTAAAAAATGCAATAGGGATGACACCCACAAAGCTTCACTATTGGAACAATAAATTTGTTTGTTAGGGCTTATAAATTTGATCACTTTTGATGATCTTAACCTGTTAGGAGTAACATTTAAGACCTATTAAGATCTACCTTGTTAGAGGATTCAAGCAACAGTGTTAAGTGTGGACTCAGTTAAGAGATTTACAAAAGACTTGTTAGGTCTACTCTATTAAGAGATTTAGTCTGCCACAGTTGTTAGAAAGTAACAATAAATTGATCTGGATGTAGCAACTTACTTTTCTGAATTTTAGATCTACTCAGTACTTAACTAATATCACCTTGTTGTGATAGATATCTTCTCTGAATACTGCTCAGTAGCCTTTGGTGTGCTTCTGAATATAATCTTTGAATGCTTTGTCAAAACCTTAACATCACAACCCTATCTAATCTTTAGATGTCTTCTATAGGTGGCTACTTCTCATGTGTCATCTTACTTCAACTAACATCTTGACAATTCTTATATCATAAAGATTTGACCTAATTAGGGTATTGAATCATCTAGAAAATATTGCATAGGGATCATCACCATTTAATTATTACATCTCCAATAAATCTTTACCTTGATTTATGTAAACCATTTTCTAGCTTGGTATAAACTATTTGTCTTGTATTTTGTGCCATTCCATACATCTATGGCATTCTTGTATTACTTGGTATATATTGCATTCCTGTCTTGGTAACATAGCGATGGTCGGTAAATATGAATGCTCAATTATAACTATACTCAGTGCTCAGTAATCATTTGGCTCAATGTATGTGCTCGGTCAAGACTGTGCTCAATTACCTTGTCATTCTTCTTGTGCTCTGCTCGGTTACTATACTTAGTGTGTTGACCGACTAGTCTATTTTCTTTCTTTACCGACTATATGTGTGACACTAATGATAACTCATAATGTAATTATGTGTAACATTCTCCCCCTTTGGCATTAGTGACAAAACCACATATGTATGCCATAATAAAAAAAATATTCAAAATTTTAAAATTTTTAGACTCCCCCTGTCTATATGCCTTGGTATACATACTATATACATATAGCTTTCCCCCTTTTTTGGTAATAATGCCAAAAATGTATATGCTTATGTTGAAACTAGTAAAAAATGTTTTGATGCATTTTCTTCAGATTGGCCAAGAGATTTTCTCATTCCTCATTCAAACTCTCAAGTGCAATCTACTCTAGACCTACCTGGGCATGCATATAAAAAATATAATCTACCATTGATAACTCAGGGGCGACAACTAAATCCTTTTCATTATTTACATGTTGTTGCATCACCTCTATGGGTGGTAACAACTCAACCTATAGCTCAATTGTTTGATCTTTGATTTTATCATCTTCTCTTCTCAATTCATTCTTAACCCATGTATATGTTTGACCTTTGCATAATGCAGTTTGAATGCATGGGGTTCTATGATTAAAAATTCAGCACTCTTCTACAGATCTTCATCTAGCTTCTTCAATTCGTCATGTATCTCTGCAGTAAAGTAATCTATTGTGCAAAGATTCTTCAGAATAGTGAGTATTTTCTAATTAAGACCTTCAATTTCACTTATAGTCTCATATAACTTCACCTTGCTAATTGCCTCTAATTGGCTGATCTTTTCGGTGATCTTATATTACATCTTGGTTTATGCTCTCTCTTCAATCTTTTTCTCTACATTGGTTGTTGGAGAATTGATGTTCTCAGTAAGGATTGCAAGTTGGTCATTGATGGGACTAGACTCATCAACATTGACATCAGGTACAACTTGCATCAATATTTCTCTGATATCCTCTAGTACCTGTTTATGTTTGACTTCTTCCCTCATCTTCTCCTGAGCTACTTTTCTAGTGCAAAGTTCTCCATATCTCCTTAGAGCTTCAGGGTCCAAAGTTCTAGGGTCACATGCAAGTATTTCTATTACTTCATCAAGTGTGACTGAACCTTTTCCATGTTTCTTCTTCTTCTTCTTTTCTTCTTTTCTAGATGTGGGGGATTGGTCATAAGGAACTAGAGCCTTTTTCTTTGGATTTGACTTATGTGGCTCAGATGAGACACTTTATTCTTTGTCTTGCCCCTTTACAATTCCCTTGATATGAGGTCCTAGAGCTTGTGGCCTTGTGCCTATAGTAGAATCATCTACTATAGTTTCATCTACAGTTCCTTTGTCATTCACCTCTTTATTCATAGTCTCTTTTTCTACTTCTTCACCCTTGTTTTCTGTTGTATCCATTTATTTCTCGGGTGGTGTGTCTTCGGGTTGCTCATGGGTAGAAATATCAATGGCTTGAACCAAAATTGGTAAGTTACTCGATATTAGTACACTAACTACCTTAGTAATCTATTCTTCTTATGTGTTCTCGGTAGCAATAGTGATGTCTTCATCTTCCTTAGCTTCAACATCAGGGTCTCCTTCAGTGGTATCTATCAATACATCTTCTGTCCCGATAAACTTTAACATCTTTGGTATGTTTTTTATGACAACTTCTCCAGCAGGATAAAAATCTCCACCGTAAGTATTATCCTCTGGCTGCTCAGTTTCTAATGTGTATAGGCTCTTCAACTAGCCTTTTTGTTGTAACATCATCATCATCATTTTGTACACCTTTTCCTTCTTCCTATTGCACTCTTCTCTATAATAACTACAAGTGCAGTTTGCTCTGCTTCAACTTTGACTTTAAGATTTTAGTCCATTTCTCCTTTCTTTTCTCATCAACTTCTTGAAGTTTACCTTGTAAGATATTCAATTCTCTTCCTTTCATCAAAAATTTGTTTTCATATTCTTTCATTATTTCTTCAATCTCTTGAACAGATAAATTTGGCATTGCCAAAATCAATGATCTCTCTCTCATTTTCTTCTTGGTGTGTAAGGCATATCGTGCTGAGATTTTATCGTACAATTCCTTGGGAATATGATTTGCAAATTCAACTGGAAATATCTTGAATTTGATCATCATGTTTATGATAGCCTCCTCCATTTTGTCCCGATTCTCAGTATTCATGTTTACATATCTATTTATTTTAGGGTGGTCAAGTCCTCCCTTTTCTTTTATGTCCTTTAAAATCTCATCAATAGATTGTGCTTTATTTACTACTACTATAAATTGAATAGTGTTATCATCATTAGAATCTACATCATCCTTATTTCTTATCAATTTCCTTCTCTTCTTAGGTGCCTCAGTAGAAGCTTGAGTACCTATTTTCTTCAAATAAAAATCTGATTTTCAAAACTGATATCTCAAGGTGTAGCTAGAATGAGGGTTTTTGTCTTCACCAAACCTTCAATACTTGGATGATCCTTGTGTGGAACCACTCTAGTGAACCATAAGGGTTTCCATCCAAAGATCCAAAACTTTGGCATTTTCATCTCATCGGCTTTTGGCCCCAATCTCAAAACTCAGAAATCTCAAAAAATAAAATATTATCAATCTTCAATATCTGCCAAATGAACCTTCAGCCTCCTTATATAACCTCTTTCAATGAATTTCTGGAAACAATTAATTAAAATCACTTTTAAGACTTTAAAAAATAGTTCAAACAAATGTAAAATGAAAAACCTACCTCTAATGCAGTAAATTTGATTTCGTGGTCTCTTGTTTCAATTGGTTTTCTTCTATGCTCCTCAACACAAGTTTGGAAATGTATTTAAGTGAGAGACTTTTTATTTCTTGTTGTTTTGATGAATGAATTAGGTTTAAATGTTTCTTAAAGGGGTGGGGAGGTACTTTGGGGGTCCGCCCATCCCTTTTTTATAAAATTTTAAAATGTTCTTTTTGACCACACATGTTCAAATGTTGTTAGCCATCCCATGATGTACCTTGTCACTTTTGGGATGTTTCAGAAATGTTCCCTATTTTTGGCAATGAAAGAGGAAGGCGAGGGGACATTTCCTAGGCATCCACAAATTTCCAAAACTTCCCTTATAGGAAATGGGGGGTACTGGAGTAGGGGATGTAACTTCACTGACCATTTGTAGAATATCTTGAACAAGAACAATAGGGGTTATAGAGACATTCCTCTAAAGAGACCACTTTAAAAAGACTTTGAATGTGTTATTGAATTGGAGAAGGGTGCTAAGATCATCATTACCACCCCCTATCGCCATTCTAGAAGGCATAAGGAGGAGATTGAGAAAGCAATAGTAAAGGAATTTGTGGGCATAAGGAACTTGTGGGCATGGTGCACATCAAGCCTAGTTGAGGTCCTTTTGCTACTTCTATGGCCCTTGTAAAGAAGAAAAATGGCATAATGAAAATGTGCATCGACTGCAAAGTGTTGAATAAGAACACCATAAAAAATTGATACTCAATTTGTAACATTTGGAGCAATAAAATCTTATGGATGTTGATAACCAAGAATGACATGATTCCTTAATACTCATAAGATCACCTAAGCACCGAGGAGCTTCAAACCTAGAGAAGCAATTTCTCAGTAGGCACTAGTGGGTGGAGCCAATGTGGGTCCACAAGGACAGCCACCTCAACAATAGTCGTTATACACAAATTATTTAAAAGTTTTTAAAGTCTCATTGTAGTAAACTTTCTGATTATATTTGAAAGACTGTTGGATGGTTAGATGTGAAAATCTTTAAATAACCAAAATACATTGGAAAGAATCAAAATTTTGATCCCCATCATATTTTTGTGATAGTGAGGCTCGATCGAAAGGAAGAAAATGATAAATTTTTACCCATTTTGAAAGGATTTTGCAATTCTATGTGTTCGTAAATTTGGATGTCTATGTTATGATATTTATTGTGATTATGTGTGCTTCAATTTATGTCTGGTTAGCATCTTTTTCTATGAGCGTGGTATTCATTTACTACATATTCACTTCCTATCTCATTGTGGTGAAATATTTCATTTAGAAGGTTTGTATTTATATTCATTTAAATTTATATCTGTGTGTTGAAGCTTTGCATGAAATTTATCATTTTCATATTCAGTTGTAGAGAAATTCTTAGTGCATTTATATCACGACTATGGATAAATGTCACTTTCCTTTCCTACTTTCTAGTTAGAAGCATGCTCCTTTTTTTATAATTATGAAAATCTAAAAATTTGATCTGAAAAGGGAGTTGTACCTTAAGAAAATTAAGTGGGAAGCTAATCAATAACTGTCCCAACTGTTGATTAATAGTTTGCCTTTTTTACTTGGGAAAAATAGAGTCAAGAAAATCATTTATTTAAAAAAGACAAATTTGTTAACCAACAATATGAAGAAATTCTTAAGTGAAAAATCTAGGCTTTGGAAATGATATGTTGATTTTGAGCTGGTATGACATGGGGTTTACCATGGTGATTTAAAACAATCATTGATGGAGGACTTATCAAGGAAGTCACAAATGTAGGAAATTGTTGCTACTTATTGAAAGTTAATATTTTTTTACACCTTTGTAGAAGTTCTTTGTAGAGATTAAGTCTCAATGGGTTCTTCTAAGGGTGATAAGATAGGTAAATATTTTCATTCTTTCTTTGGAGGAAAGCCAATGATTGTATCAAGAATTTAGATATACAGATGGCTGAAAACAAGTTGAATCTAAGATTTATAGAACATAAGAAAAATAAGATTAATGTAATATGTTGTTTAGTAAAAAAATGACTGTTCACATTAAACCATCCATGCTTACTATTATCAATGGTGTTGACATTTAAGCTTTGAAAATTTTGAAAGTCTATATGTAAAATTAAGTCTTGTCTTTCTACTAGCTAATTATCACTGAGTCCTTATTATTGGATGAGTTCAATCATGGTATTTCTTCAGCTCTGAATTATATTGTAAATTTCAATAATCACATGTTAGGTTTACTGTCAATTATTGATATTGAAAATTGATGATGTTAAATTGTTTCTGTAGATAACAAGAAGGTTTATTCATGATCATGGTAAGACAATATCCTAGGTTGTACAAGAATGGACTCTTAGAAAATCTTATTCTTGGTATCCATGTGGTTAAATCTCCTTAGATTTTTTCATACAGATGGAGCATGTTTTGTTTCAAAAAAATTGTATTAGAATGAGGATAAAAGTAAATGTTGGAATCTAGGATGCTTTGTATGTTGATATGGCTATTATTTGTTTTTCATTTGTTTTTTTGTGTAGTTCAAGCTTTCTACATCATTTTGTGCATACTTTAAACCCTACTTAAGTCTTATGTAATGTCCCCTTTCTCAAATAAGATTTAATAATAAATAATAATAAAATAATAAAATTTAATTAAATAAAAAATAGAATATAGTTATAATTATAATTATTAAATATAAACATTATAATTATAAAACAATGAAGTTGAATCATAAATATCTTAACATATAATATATGTATTATATATTTAAATATAATTATTTAACATATTATAATATGAATCTTAAACATCTTGTAATATAAATTAATAAAATATATAACTAATATTTATTTAATATATTAAATAACAAATCGAATGTAAAATATAAATCTATATTAGTCAACGGCTAAATTCGTGACACCTAGGAACATTAGCATTGTTAAGATTGGGTAATATATATATTATATGGATATACAACCAGGAAGGAGGACTCCTTACCAGATGCAAATTCATATACTCAGTGATCAAGGAATTACATTGACATAGACAGTCTACATAATAAGACAAGAGAACATTTTTATGTCGTAGGCATTTCCCTATGAAAGGGTTTGAGCTGAAATTTGTATCCAAGGGTGGGAAATCATGCAGATCGAATGACTACCATTGAAGTCATTTGAACTGTTCAATTTTTACCACTTTACACATGGATTTTAGTTATTTACTAAGGAATTGGTAAGTGTAAAGACCACAAAACACACACAAGAGACACGTAAGCTAAAGAACAGAAAACCTAGAAAGTCGAAAAGATAACAAGTATGTAAGTTATATAAAGAATTTTCAAAGACATATATCATCTTTTGCATTTACAAAGATTACATCAATTGAGAAAATAAGTTGATTATCCTTGCCATAATATATGAAGGTTCGACCAAATTGTCAAAATACACAACATAAGTAAAATAATACATGAAATATGTCGACCATACTATCGAACATAAAAATTCAACGTACAAATTTACATACAATAAAGCACTTGACCCAAAGGTTGAAGAAGTACAAGATATCCAAATACATGCCATCAGACTATCAGTCGTCAATTCGCATGTTCCTATCTCCTATGCCATAGAATAGTCTATCGTCCATCTGCATAACTTGAGATAGAAATGTGATCCAGGCATTTATTCCACCCAACCATGGAGTGGTTAGCTCCCCTAGGGCTCATCTTGAAATGAAGAGCTCGCCGACCCTACGCGAGTGATTTATCAACTAGGCACAGGTGGATCGGAAAGGAATCTGGTGCAAGCTATTATCTAGCTACTTTATCACACACAAAGCAGTATGAACATAGATATGGCAAAGAGAAAAATACATAACCAACACAAATTCATTTATGTGTTTACAAGCTTAGGCCTAAGCATAAAAGACCAGATTTCAACCGGTAGGTAAAAGAAACTACATTTTACCCTTCTTTGTAACCCATATTCGGCACCCTTTCCCAAGATATCTTACTCAAAATAAATGAACATACACGAGTAAACACAGTATTTATGTAGTATGAAACACACTCGCTAAATTAGAATAATACTGTAGTAAAAAATAAACACTTAACATGGAAAGATCAGTATATTCTCTAAACTCCAGTAAACTTTCAAATGGCACACTCAACAATCACATAAATTCTAAAAATATATATATATATATATATATATATATATATATATATATATATATATATATATATATATATATATATATATATATATATATATATATATATATATATATATATATATATATATATATATATATATATAATGAAAATAAACACAATTTTATCTATCAGTAGCAGTGTTTTTCTCTATAAGCTCAAATTCCTTTTCTATTTGATGTTTTCAGCAGTGGTAATGCTCGAAAAGAACGTCAAGTTTAAAATCTCTATAATGCTACAAGTACAAGGCTTTGTTGAAGTGAAAGAATCCTCAGAGGCACAATGTTTGGGGTTGTTGCTTCTTTAAATACGTTGTCGGTAGGTCAAACAAATCTGAAATTTACATAATCCATATAGATTTGGGGAAACAATTTACCAGACAGAATTTAGACCTGAATAACATTCCATTGGAAATCATTTGTTTTTTAAAAAAACAATTATAATTAGATTAGGGAGAAGAATTTGATATCTATCGGACTATAGAATTCACAAATGTCCCAAATTTTCTCTCAAACATCAGCTGTGAGGACTTAGAAGTATTGAAAAGGAAAATCCATTCAAGTTAATGCAAAATATGATATGGTACACACACATGAAACTGATATAATCATTATAAACATTCAAAAGGTTGATGGATCAAAATCATACAAAAATTTGTATCTTGGAGATAGGAAACGCTCATGACATGGAACAAGGAAAGATGTATTTATAAAACCATACCAATATACATTTGTAAGTCTTGATTCCTACCATTTTCACTTATACTAAAAAACCAAACTATAAGATAATTTTTACAATATACCACCTCCCATAATCCCTAAACAAAGATTTCTCAACACAATCTGTAAAGACTATAAATAAAACAACCAGACTACTAGCATGCTGAGAATGAATTCATCAACTCTCAAATTTAGCCAACTATTCTACAAGCATAATGTAACATATAACTTAGGTGTAAAAGCTTAAATTGGCTTGTTACAAAAAAAAACCCACAGAGAAGCACCAGTAAATTCTTAGAAATAATTTAGACTTAAGTCACTTCATTTGGCTTTCCTTAGATATGTTCTACCAGAACTATATCCCCATGAAAACAGGCAGAGGGTTTCGATAGAGTTTAGGGTTATTTCTGGCCTCTAAACTAATAAAAATTTGATGGACTAAATTAAAGGAGAACAATAGGGCTTGGTATTTAAATCTTTCACGAGATTATAATTTTTGTCTTGAAAAATTACTGGAATTTTACTATTTGAATACAACTAAAATTCCTGACTGATACCAAGATCTTAGAAATATAAAGAAGTTTCTATAGTAGACAGGGATGGAGATTCGTAATATATAAATTCGGTACCCACTACTTCGTTTTGAGCTATTGATTCTAGTTGAGGGCATAGTAAGCACTTAGATCACATGGTGATTTTTCCCCAAAATTAAAGGATATCAACATAAATATTGAGCACTCAATTGAAACAAAACAATAATTTATTTCTACTTTAAAATCAACCATAGTCAAATCTTCAAATTCCAAATCATACATTCAGATTAATTGAAAAGAGACAATGAGTTTTAACTGAGATAAATAATTAAAAACTTGGATATTGTAGCAGCTGGAAAAACAAACGTTCTCCTCCTTACTCCCACGCACTGACTCTCCTTGCTACTATCTCCTCTTCCTCTCTCCCTTTTCTTTTACCTCCTATGAGTGCTACTTCAACAAAATAAAAGGGCACACATTTTCCTAAAGAAAAGGACCACTCCCTGTTGAATTCATTGCACTTGGAGATTTGTCGCTATAGGAAGTAGGTAACTCACGTTAAAGGTTTGCTAGGCTTAAAAATCCTACCTAAACTATCACCTTTTAAATCTGATATGAAAGCAGTTTAAAAAGTCTTAATCTAGTTAACAAAGTCCACATATGGTTATCCTTGCACACAACGACTCCTCAATAATCCAAAAATATTAAAATCTACTACTTTTTGGGCACAAATTAAGGAGCCGAAAGAAAATAGTTATTGTACACACTAAATAGTGCACTTCTCTAAGTCATTACTTCCAAGGGAATTCATGAATGGGAAACCTTGAGAAAGTGACCTAGATCTCCCTATGCATGGAGTCACAAGATTGTTTTGAATATTGCTCTCAACTAGAGCTATTGAAGCATGCAACCTTGCTATTAAACCACACAATGGGAGATTCAAAGGAGACAAGGGCAAGAATGCCAATATCCTCAAGAATCAATCAAAATGCAATGCAATGCAAGCTATGCTAAGAATGAAGATGCAAGCTAAGCTAGGAAAGGAAAGTATTACAAACCCTTGCTAGTTAAGCTATGTGAGCTAATCTAGAGCATAAAGGAAGCTAAGCTAAGAAAGCATAAACATGAAGCTATGATGCAAGAAATGAAACTATGAGGTAACAATTATCTCCAAAAGCTCCAAAGTCTCCAAGCAATCCTGCAGCATAAGGTTAGTATTCAAAAGATGGATCCCAAAATGAGAAGAGAGCTCTCCTTTTAAAGGAAATGAGAAGGAATGGACCATGGAGATTAAGAGGCAAAAGATTTAATCAAGGGTGGAGCTTGAAAGAGGAGCAATCCATATGCACAAATATCCTCCAATGAGAAAATAAGAGTTGACTTTTGTGTCCATATAAGACAAAAATTGTTTTTCTTCTTTTTATAAAATAATAATAATGCTTTATTTGTGCAATTTAGGATAAGAAGAAAGTGGGGGATTTTTATTTAATAAAAGGGGAGGAAATTTACTTTAAATAAATAAAGTCTTTAGGACAAAATGGTTAGCCCATAGAAAATAATTGAATAAATGATAAAATAGGATTTGATCAAGGAAGTTGATATAACTAAAAAATGTAGATTTTTGAAAATATTGATTCAGGGATTTGATAAATTGCTTAATGGGGGCCCAAAGTCTAGGCAACCATTTTAGGGTGCATGCATTTTCCCCTCTTTGACTAATGTGAGACCGATTTGGGATCACATGTGGTAAAAAAATGGAATTGAAATGTGAGATCGATTTGGGATCACAAAACAACCTAGATGTGTGTTCGACAGATGGGAACACATCAAGACAAGCATAAGCATAAGCTGAAAGACAAGGCCAATCACCATTGTATGTAAGTAATTGTCAAGTCTCAAATAAGAGATAAGAATCTCAAGCAAAGCTGATTGATAAGCTGAATCAAAAATTGAAGCTGATAGGTACTGCCCCCTCAAAATCGAAATCAAAATCAGGTAGAGGAAAAATAGTAAATTGATAAACTTGATCAAGTCACTAGAAATCATAATCGAAGGTGAAAGGTGATAGGATAACCATCAAGCAGTGAAGATATGCCCCAGTTTGACTAGGTTTGACTGAGAAAGATATAGGATACATATGAAGTCAAACCCTAGAGAGGTGAAGATGAATGAAAATGAATGAATTACTAGAAGTTTGGAAGAGATGTGGGTGAAGAAATGAAGATGCCCCAACAAAGATCGAAGGACCAGGCCTTAAACGGTCAGCCAACTACGCAGAAGAGGGGGAAATTTTGAAATGCAATTTTCACTATCAAGATGAACTCAAATTTTGATTTCAAGTCTAAAAATGGATCTAGGATGTCGAAATTAGCTAGGGGTACAATTTTCACACAATTCTAAGGTGTTTTGAAAATTTGGTCAAAAAGTCAAAATGCTATAAAAGGGGGTAAAAAGGTCATTTTCAAAATCATTTGTCTTTTAGTGATTTGAGAATTTTGAGAGCTTAGAGAGATAAAATCTCCCAGCAAGCAGTAGTTCTAGTTCATCGTCATCAATTCAAGCTCAGTTGGTTGCACAACTGGCCTCCTCAGTATGGTGTCGTGGTAAGTTTTCAGAAAAAAACTTTGCTATTTTGAGTCATTAATGAGCATTTAATGTTTGTTAAACATGTTTTTTATGTTTTTGAAAAATTTCAAATTTGAACCATGTGAAAGTTTGCACGATACTTAAAAAGTATCGCCCATTTTGAAAATCTCTGTCATGCGATAGTTTGCGGGACCAAAAAGGATCGCCCAACCATTCAATCCAGTGTCACATGACACTGGATGAAACGTCATGTGATGCTTAGAGAAATATCATAGGGACAAAGATTATCACACTACTATTAAAGAAAGTATCACATGATATTTTCCAAAAAAATAGTGTCGCACTAGTTAATAAGAAATAGTACATGTTTAATTTTTGAGTAATATGACATGGGTCTAGAAAATTTTGCATTGTTAAGCTCCTTGTACTAATTTTGATCATCCATCATGATATGTTCTGACATCTGGATTGGTTTATGGCTTGTAGGAGGCTTTCCCGATATTGCTGATTAGAGCACCTCGTGTGACTGGGTTATGATGTGTGAGGGACTTGGATGATCCTAGGAGGGATGACTTGGTTAACATGGGCTTTGGGTTCCTCCTTGATATGCCCCATATAATAGAAAATCATGGGTTGTTGACTTCTTTGGCTGAGAGATGGCACAACGAGCACAAAACCTTCCATCTAACTATTGGAGAGGCGACCATCACCTTAGAGGATGTCTATCAGATCCTACGAGTGCCGAGTCATGGAGATCTAGTGAGTATTTCTAGATTTTGAGAGATGTAAAGTTTCCATAAGAAACTGACATGATTTTCTAATGGCACAGGTATATTACGATCAGGATCCGACTGAGGGATGGGAGGCCATCCAGGGTCTATTTTACGATGTTACGATCATTGATAGACACCTTAGTTGGGACCAGCTGATGGAGGAGTATGGCAAGGACTTCTTAGTGCCTTGCATTATTTGTTCGATTGTTGCACAGGCCCTTATCCCTGACAGGAATCAGAAGGGATTTCCACTAGGATGGGGTAGGTTAGTGGTAGATCTGGTCGCTCATTCGCATCGATTAGCATGGGGCCCAGCCATACGAGCCGATATGTATAATGAGTTACATGAGATTGTGTACAGGGATGGTAGGAAATGGGCATGCAGAGCCATTCTGGCCCAGGTGTGGGCATGGGAGCACATCGCTGTGGTGTGCCCATATGTACAGCCAAGGGAGTGGAAACACCCCTACATTTTTAGATATATGGGATTCATATCATATGCTCATAGCAGTGATGTGACACACTATAGGAGACTCTTTGATGAGCTGACCGCTTTTGAGTGGAGACCGTACACGGCTTGCGAGCAGTGGAGTGACAGGGATCGCGAGTTGGGTTATATGTTGTGCAGCTAACCACTAGTAGGTTTCCATGCTGACATTGTGGAGCGGTTTGTTGTCACATGCATCTAGAGATAGTTTAGATGATAGCAGCGGGTGTCCACAAAGACCACTACATATGCTAGGTCTCGAGATGAGGAGGGGCATGGATGGCTACCGATGTTGGATTACCAGCAGGCAGTACAAGAGATAGTAGGGATTAGGAGGGAGCCATGGGACTACCTCATAGAGACAACTGATGTAGGCGCAGATGTAGCCTACAGGGCAGAGTGACAGAGACATCCCTTCCCTAGATTTACTATACCAGATGCACAACTAGAGGCTCAGGGTAGAGAGGGATATGATGGGGATGATGGTGATGATAGGGGAGACAAGGGAGGGAGGGGTTGAGAGAGAGGACATGGTTCCAGGTCAGGTGGATGGAGATGAGTGTGAAGACATAGGTTGGCAAGCCTTGAGAAGGAGGATGCGGCGAGATCAGTTCGTCATAGGGTGGATGCAGGGTAGGATCAGCCTACAGGGGGGAGGACCTAAGAGCGAGGATCTAGGCATTGGAGATGGAGATGCAGTAGCTACAAATCACTATAGACATTAGAGAGCAATAATTGACTGATCTGAGAGCTGAGATAGAGCGGCGAGAGAGAGCCATACAAGTTGCTACTACAAAGAGCCGAAGAGAGGCAGCACGAGCTGCATATTATCATGGTCTCTATATATAGGCAGTACCAGAGGGTCAGAGAGCTCCTCCCTACTCAGCGATAGTTGGTAGATCTGATATGGTACTAGATGTAGCACCACCTCCCCCACCACCAGCTCCACATGATGGGGCTAGCCAGACTTAGGTTTAGGTTTTAGATGTTTTGACATATCATTTGAGACTTTGATCCATATTTTGGGATCTCATATTGTATATTGTATCATGACATTTATATATGAGATTTACTAGATATTCGATGTATCTTGTGTATTGTCTCACTTGTGATGGATGTTTTAGTTTTATTGTCTTGTCATATTTATATATGCTCATGTATAATCTCTCTCATAGATGTATGTTTAATTCTCATGTTTATGATATAGACTCATGTTTCTAAAAATGATCTCTTTGTTGATATGGATATGATGATAAGATTAACCCCTTGTAATGATAGGAACAAGATGCGATGTGAAAGACAAGGAGTGAAAGACATGATCAAGAAAAGGAAAGGTGAGCACAATTGAGCAACAGGTCCGTGAAAGATGAAAGAAGAGCTCTCTCCATATGCAAGATGAAAAACTAATCTAATATGAACCTAAAAAATGAAAGCTACTATGAAAAGTGGTTTACTTGCAAGGTCACAAAGCTTTTAGACTCTAATATTCACAATCGAGTGTTATTGGTAGCATCGCAAGATCATACAATACACACTAGTATAACTATGTGAATCTGAATATGATCTATATCATATAGAAATGAGGGAATCCCACCTAGGCACCAAAGACATGTAGGTCAAGATGACTAGTGCAGTGAGGTTCCCTAAGTTTAATATAGCAAGATTATACCCACATCGAGACACAAGGAAAGTCAAGATGACTATAAGTATGCACTCGCAAAAATAGTCAAGGATAATACCTTGTGAACCCTAATGTCAAGTGGAACAAGTGTAAATGCTAATGATAGTTAGGACCAACAAAATATATCCACAAGTAGAAAAATAAATAAAACATGTCCTCATGCCCCCAGTCTTCTAGCTCAACATCATCGAAAACTATTAAGGAGAGAACACTCACCAAAGAAATCATCATAGACAGCACACAAAGAAATAAAGTCAATCAAGTCTCAATAAGTCAAGTGTTTAAGTGTGTGTGTAGGTCATAGAGTCAATCTTTGAGTATCACATCTGCCAGTGGAAATATCGCATCATTCTGAACTGTCGGTAAGACATCTGATAATTGTTGAGAAATACTTGACACTAGGGTAGTGTTGAAAAACACAGTTTGTGTGGTGTTGAAAAACACCGTTTGCAAGATGTCCTAAAGACCAATGCATCCAAGAGACCAAAGCTAACATAGTTATGCCCCCTAGTCAAAGACAAAGACCAATTACAAACTAAGGCAACAAGGTCAAGGCAAGATGGAGAAGGCTAAGTGTCGAGGACGCATGCTGAGAAACAAGGGTGCAAAGGCCTCAAGTAGCACCTGTTTCCAAGTTTTCACCACTTGAATATTTTTTTTATTTTTTCAATTTTTTTGTATTTTTGCTACCAAGGCACCTATTTCCAGGTTTTCAATAAGCCACTTTTTCTAGTTTTTGAATTTTTTGAATTTTTTGATTTTTTTGTATATATTTTTTCAGGACTTTTTATGCTTTTTAGGATTTTTTCAGCATCATATATGAATTTTTTTGAATTTTTTTTTTAGGATCAATAAGATATGTACAAGGGATGCCTCCATACTAAATATGCATCATGGATAGAACTTCTTTAGGTTCAAAACATTGATGGGATCAGGGAGCTGTTCTCCCTCTATATCAGATAGTAAGTAAGCACTTGTACCAAAAGCGACAGTAATAATGTATGGTCCAAGCCAATTAGGTTCGAATTTCCCTTTTTGCTCTCTATGCTGTTGGTTCTTAGGGTTTTCTCACAAGACAAGATCCCCCACTTGGAATTCTCTAGGGTGAACCTTCTTGTTAAATGCTTTGGTCATACGCTTTTGATAAACTCTCATGTGATCAAAAGACACTTTACGCTTTTCATCTAGAAGTTCTAGTTCTTGCAACCTCATGGTGCGGTAGTCGTCATCTGTCACTAAACCTTTAAGGGAAACTCTAAGTGAAGGAATCTCCACCTCTAAAGGTAAGACTACTTCAACACCATAAGTGAGGGTGAAAGGAGTAGCCCCTGTCAGAGTACAAATACTCGTTCTATAGGCCCACAAGGCCGGATTTATCTGTAAATGCCAATCTCTACCATTCTTGTGAACTGTTCTATGGAAAATCTTGAGAATGGTCTTATTTGAAGCCTTTGCCTATCCATTTCCTTGTAGGAAGTAAATGGAGGACCAATGTTATTTTATCTTGAATTTCTTGCAAAGATATTTAATGTCCTTGTTTTTAAACTGACCTCCATTGTCAGTGATTATTTCAAAAGGCACTCCATACTGACAGATTATGTGGTTCAAAATGAACAAAGAAACTGTCTTGCCTGAGGCAACAGAAAGTGGGACAGCTTCCACCCATTTGGTAAAGTATTCAGTAGCAGTGATAATGAATTTGTGTCCACCTGATGAGTTGGGATGAATCTACCCAACAAGGTCAAAGGCCCAGCGGTGAAATGGCCAATGAGAAATAGAAGGAATAAGCTCCCTGCCTGGAGCATGTATTATGTTACCATGTTTCTGACACTTTTCGCAAGATTTAGCAAAAGCTACTACATCTTTCTGCATGGTAGGCCAATAGTACCCTTACCTAAGCAACCTTTGGGCCATGGAAAGACCATTAGAATGTCCTCCACAAATGCCCTCATGAATGTCAGCTAACGCTTAGTCAAACTCATCCTTTTCCAAGCACCTAAGAAGTGTCCCATCTAAACCCCTCCTATACAGATCACCAGAGATAAGGGTACGATGAGAGGCATTTTGGGTTAGGTTTCATCTTTCAGAATGATTGAAGGTTTCAAGAATAATGCCATCACGGAGATATGAGTAAATGGCACCATAGCGGGATGACTCATGGCCAACAAGGGTACAAATGACTTGGATTTCTTGGGAGTCATAAATGGGATAGTGTAGCTCTTCCACCAGGAATTTGAATATGGACTCATGCTATTCTAGCTGGAGGAGTGAAGCCAAAGTAGCCATAGCATTTGCTGCTTTATTATCTATTCTAGGGATTTGTTGAAATGTGACAAAGGTGAAATATCATCGCAATGAATCAACCATTTTCTTATAGGGTACCAATTTTTCATCCTTTTTTGGTATTCTTCATTTACTTGGTTGACAATCAACTGTGAATCCCCATAAATATGCAGTTCTATAATTCTCCATTCTATAGCCATTTTTAGTCCATTGGTCAAGGCTTCATATTCAGTAATGTTATTTGTACATGGGAACAATGGTTTGTAGGACTTAGGGATTGTGTACCCATGAGGAGAAACAAATAACACTCCAGCTCCTGAACCATTTTGCATGAAAGAGCCATCAAAGAACATCTTCCATTTTCTTCTAGTTGTGTACATTATGTGTTCACCTAGAAATTCAACTTGTATAGGCATGCTGTCTTGAATTGGAAAATCAGCCAATTGGTCTGCAATGGCTTTTCCTTTTATAGCCTTACGCTCAACATATTCTATGTCAAATTCTGATAGGATCATCATCCACTTAGCAAGTCTACCTATGAGAGTAGCCTTGCCAAGCAGATATTTGAGAGGATCAATTTTTGCAATGAGGTGTATGGTATGTGCAAGCATGTAATGTCACAACTTTTGGGAAGAAAACACCATCGCTAGGCAAGATTTTTCAATACTAGTGTAATTGACCTCATATGACACAAGAGTATGACTGATGTAATATCTAGCTCTTTCTTTTCTAGTATCATCAAGTTGAGCCAATAATGCCCCCAAAGAAGATTCTGTTGCTGACACATACAATATGAGTGGTTTTCCTAGGATAGGAGGCATCAAGGTTGGAGAATTGGCCAAGTATTGCTTGATTTGGTTCATGCTTTGCTGACAATCCTCATTCCATACACATTTAACCCATTTGTGTAAAGTCTTATTAAAGGGTTGAGCTCTATTGGCCAATTGTGAAATGAACCTCCTAATAGACTGAAGGCATCCTTGAAGACTCCTTATTTGGCTGATATTTTTGGGAGGTGGCATATCCAATATTGCTTGAACTTTTTCTGGGTCCACCTCTATTCCTTCAGCTGAAATGATATATCCTAGGAGTTTTCCAGAAGTGACACCAAATGCACATTTTTTGGGATTTAATCTCAATTGAAACTATTCCATATGATCTAGAATGACTTCTAAATCTCCTAGGTGTGTATTAATTTTCTTCGACTTTTCCAAGGTGTCATCCACATAATCTTCCATATTCTTAGGCATCATGTCATGAAAGATAGTTGTCATAGCTCTTTGGTAAGTAGCTCTTGCATTTTTTAGTCCAAATGGCATGATGTTCCAACAATAGGTTCCCCATGCACAAGTGAATGCAATCTTTTCCTGGTCTTCAGGAGCTATTTTGATTTGATTATACCCCAAAAAATCATCCATCAAAGACTAGATCTCATATCCCATGGTCATGTCCACTATCCTGTCTATGTTTGGAAGTGGAAAATCATCCTTTGGGAATGCTTTATTAAGATCCCTAAAATTGGTGCAGACATGGATGGACTTGTCATGTTTTGAAACTAGTACTATATTAGATATCCATTCGGCATAATCAATTGCTCTTATAAATCCTGCACTGAGGAGTTTTTCTAGTTCAGTTTTGACAAGAAGAGCTACGTGAGGATGCATTTTCCTCAACTTTTGTTTCACTAGTTTGATACCTGGAGCTATGGACAAGTGATGCATAATGAGATTAGTGTCCAGTCCTGGCATGTCTGATCAAGTCCAAGCAAAATTAATTTTCTTGCTTTGTAGAAACTTGGTATATGCTTCTTTTTCTTGTGTTGATAGAGACTGAGCCAAATGCACGATTTGTGGAGCCTCCTCTATATTCAAATTAACTGGCTATGTTGGCTCAACAAGCACCGAAGATCTATCCTAAAAGTAACTTGGGAGATGATCAAGTACCTCATCCTTAGGTGCCTCAAAAAGGTTTTCACCCTCGGATACATCCTTTATTTTTACTTTTTTTGATTATGACACAGCCACATAGTGGTTTTCACCATCAGAACTCTTATTATTTTTTTCTTTTCTTTTTATTTTGTGACTAAGGTACTTGATATCTGGTTCTGTCATGCTTGTAGTTGGTCACTGGTGGAAGAGACTACGGGTTCAAGAGCATTTAGGTAACATGCTATCTCATAGTCATTTTGAAAGGATAGGAGCTGAGGCTCTTGATAGCGTTGAGACCAATAAATTAGGTGAGGGTTGACAAGGGGTAGGTCAATGACTAGTTCAATATTGTGTATGTGAATGGTATCATCTCTGGTGATTGCAGAGTTAGGATCTGTCAAGTATCCCTCTAAGGTACCCAAATTAGGACTTATCCTACCAAATGAAGCATCATCCACTAAAGCAACTTGTGGATTTGAATCCATTAATCCTACACTAGAATCATTAGCTACCTTGAATTGGGTACTATAAGCATGAACAACATCAATGTCCATGTCAATTGTAGAAGAATCAGAGAGTGATTCCCACTCATACTCATGTGAGTCCGTATCTAAATCCTAGCTGGGATGTTTGCACCAAGCATATTTTCTAGGCCTTGAGGTAGAAGCTTTGATGTCACCAAGGGTAACACCTTCTTGAATGCCATTTGTGTATTGATGTTCTTGAATAGGACCCTCAACATAGTCTTCAACAACAGACTCTTCTTGTTCTAGGTCTGAAATTATTGGTTCAATAATTGTAGTATCTAAATCTCCCCAAAGGAGATTGGTGGAAGGGACCCAATCTTCACACATGTCTTGTTGATTTTGAAAATTGGGTATGTAGTTTGATTCATCATCACTATCCATCATAGCAAGGATAGTAGTTTTCTTATTCTGACTTTGAAAACCTAGGCCAACCATTGTCTTAGACCTGCATCTAAAAAGAGCATGATTGAGTGGTTCAACTTTAGCATCAATTTTGTGACTGAGAGGACCATGACCTGGGTAACCCATGTTTTTGACCAAAGTATATCCTCTCAAATAAGCTTTAGGGGATGGGGAGAAATTTTCATTGTGCTTTTATTTTTCCTCTTTGTAAATCCAATCTCTAACAGCCACCTCTTCTTTTTCATCTTGGATGGGTATTGAAGACTCTACAAATGTATCAAACAAGGTCATAGCTGAAGATGAAGGACACATCTCTTGTGAAGGTTTACCATAGGACCTAGGTGAGACTAGCAGTTTTGTAAAGGAGTCAATTTGATATCCTGCCATACCAAGGTCTATGGATTTGAACTTGTTCTGACATTGTACTAAAGTGGCATCAAAATCCTCTTCTTCTTTGTTGAGAGGAACATGAGTCCCTACTGAAATTGCATTAACAGATAGTGTGCTATCCCCTGGTATACACACTTCTACTCCATTATAGGGGAACTTGACACATTGATGGTAGGTGGATGGCACCGCTTGCATGTCATGGATCCATGGCTGACCAAGTAGAATATTATATGCCAAAGGACCAGCATCAACAATTTGGAACAAAATGTCCTTTTCCATAGGGCCAATCCTGACAAGAAGGACAACCAAGCCTTTGGAGCTTCTCTCTACCTCATGATATGCTTTAATGGTGATTTTCTTCTAGGTATCAATAACTTGCACAGAGTAACCCAGTATTTTCAAAAAACTCAAGGAACAAATGTTGAGCCCAGCACCCCCATCAATCAACACATACCTAACACGGGTCTGAGAATGTGAGGTAATGAGGGCTGGCAAGGTGATTAACCATGTTTTGGAATTGGTCAACATCTATGTTGTTAGGAATGTTGGTTGTACACAAAGCATCCTCAAGGACACGCTTATGTCTCGGGGACAATTCCAATAGTTCAAAAATTGAGATTTGAGCTGGCATTCTTTGTAATTGGTCAACAAGATTATAGCTCATTTTAGGATTGACTGCTGACTTGGTGGTGACATTCTTAGATGTCACTTTCTTAGGTTTTCTAGACTAATTGGAACTAGGACCTCTAATAATCATAGGACCTTGATTTTGGCTTCTGGTGATAGCGTTAAGAGGTTGGGATGACCTTTGAGAGTGAGGACCCCTAAGCACCACCATGTGTTCTTCATCAAATATAGGAGGAGAGTCCACATCATAACTATAAGAGTCTTTGTTTCACATCATGTTGACATTTTCCTCAACAACCTCAAGCATATTGATCACATTTTCTACACCTGTGTAGGTGTAGTTGACTTTGGCCTTGCCATTCTTGGGTTTAGAGGTTTCCCCCTTGTCATATTTGGGCAAAGGCTCATTGAATGCCTTATGGTCTGCATTGGTATTCAACCCATCAATCTAGAGTTTTCCACTTTCAATAAGATCCTGAATAAGATGTTTAAGTTTCTAGCAGTGCTCAATGTCATGGCCAATGCCATTGTGAAATTTGCAAAAAGATTTTTCATTCCACCAATGTGGCTTAACATCAGGTATGTAGAAATTTTCTGGATCTTGTGGTTGTGCAAGGTTATTTGTAATAAGTGTTTTGAAAACATCCTCATAGGAGTCACCAAGTTTAGAAAATTATCGCTTCTCCTTCTTGGGCTTTTCTTGATACTTAGGTTTATGCTCTTGTTGGTTGGAGGATGTGTTGAGCTTCATATCTTGGACTATACTAGACAAATGAAGGACTCCTTGATCCTTGGGTTGGGAGAAGTCCACAACTCCATCGTTGACTACTTGCTTATTCTTGTTCCAATGCGAGTTCTTGCCTTTGTCCTTATTAGTATTGTTATTGTTTTGACCATTGTTGTTATTGCTATGTTTGGTCAAAATGCCTTGCTCTTTCAAGACATCCTCAATTCGACATGTGGTCTCAACCATAGTATCAAAGGAATCAAAGACCATCTTTCGAACCTCATAACACATTTCAGGTACTAAATTACTAACAATGATGTCAATCCTTTCATGCTCAGGAATAGTCCTAGAATAGAAGGAGCACAATCGTCTCCACCTTTGCAAGAAGGTACAAAGGATTCCCCTTGGTTTTTTTTCAAGTTGCATAAGTCTAACATAGTGACTGATCTTGATGAGTTGTATGCAGAATTTTGAACAAATCTGTGTACAAGTTCCTTGAAAGTTTTGATGGGAGAGGTTATGTTGGTAAACCACTCCATGGGTTGGCCCTTGAGGCTCCTTGGAAATAGTCTCATAACATAGGAGTCATCTTGGTGAAACTCAAAACTCATGATATAAAATTGACGCACATGATCATGTGGGTCACCATTGCCATCATACTTGTCATATTGGGGGATTTTGAATTTTCTAGGAAAGTCCTTCATACTCACACTTTTTTCGAAAGGATTGGGACGAATAGGATCAAGTGAAAAGGAGATTTTAGGTGCCAACACCTTTTCCATCATTCATTTGAGTTGCTTGATTTCCTCTTCTTGAGAGGGTCCTTGTTTCTTGATTCTCCTATCCACATCAAAGTTGTAAGGGACTCTAGCACCCTTGTTAATCAAGCTCTCTGGGAACCTATCTTTATTTTGATCAAGGCATTTCTCCACATATTGTTGGAATAGTGGCTCTTGTTGCATTCTCATAAAATCTTGATCATCAAAACTTGTGCTACTTCCTCCATGTTGAGAGCCATGATGAGATCGTTGGGGGGGTTGTCCAGAGTTCCTAGGAGGTGTTCTTCTCCTATGTTGTGAAATCCTTCTTCCTTGAGGACTAGGAGATATTGAAGGGGTCCTTGACCACCTTCTACTTCTTGGGGTTCTTGAGGGAGTAGAGGGTGGAGAGTTGTTTCCATTGTTGGTACCCCTATTGTTGAATTGGTCATTGAGTTGTTGTGCTAGAAGCCTATCTTGTTCCTCTTGGAATGCCTTTCTTCTCAATTCTAACAAGGCGTATTTCTCTTCTTCTAGTTGTCTAAACCTTTATGCTTTGGTGGCTTGTTCATCCAAAAATGCTTTCTTTTCACTCTCAATTCTTTAAAGCCTTTCATTTGCATATCTTGAGGTTGTTTTGAGTGGAGAGTTGGACCTTAAGTGTTTGAACAAGTCGTTAGTAAATGTGGCATTCACATGAGCATCACTAGATTCATTGTTTTGGTCTTCATGTTGTGACCGTGCATCTTGGTGAGCTCGTGCAAAATGCCTCTCAGCTCTTTGATGGGCATCTAAATACCTTGAGTTAATGGGAGGTGATTCGGGTTGATTGTCATCACCAAATAGCATGTTATCCCAATGTCTTTGGAAAATGTCATCAAGATTTTGATCCATAGCTTCTCTCTCTTTTCTAGTCATGGTGTAACTCATGTCCATATTTGATTAAGAGGGTGCTAAAGAGGTACTCAACTCACTAGGATTACACTTCGGATCAAACCAAGCTGAAAACTTGCTCCTAGGTGATTGATCAAAGACAGGTTCTTTTCCCTTTCACTTTTGACAAGTTTGGACTAAAGGTAACTGATTAAAGACAACTTGAGGTCATTTTCCTTGACTAACTTGGTACCTTGCTGTAACTGACATGAAATAAAAAGACCCTTGGTGATAGGATGACCTTATGAAACATCAATACCAAGCTAGGATAGTAAAAGTGTTCATTTGTCCAAGAGGAGATGGTGAGGTAGAAAGCTACAAAGTGGTGTAAACCAACACTGCCACAAAGGTGATAATAAAATGATGAATATCCTAACACATATGGACTAGGAGGATGGATTTAACCAAATATATAATTGAAATTGAAACTAAATTTTGATGGAAGTGAATTTGGACAAAAGAGTACTGAAACTCTCTAAGCGTGTTACCAAAGAATTTAAAGGTGTACTTTTTCAACAAGGATAATTCCTAATTTATCGATGTCAAGCAAGACTACTTTGTGAAATCGGAGAATACTAAGTCAAGGGGTCTAAAAATAGGAACCCAAGGTACAAACAAGTTTCTAGTAGTAGAGTAAGTTACCTACTAAAATCTAGTCGACTAAGGAAATAATGAAAATTGCATAAACTAGATTGACAACAAAAAGACTCTATGCGACAGTTTCTAGGCAAATAGTGCGATAATTTCTAGCCAGGCGATATTTCACAGTAAGCAGTGCGACAGTTTCAAGGTAGCCTGGGTGATACTTTCTAGGCAAGTAGTGTGATAGTCTTCCAGTGATGAACTATCACATGATATTTCTCAGTACAGTGTGTGATATTGTTCTAGGGTCATACGACTATTGACCAGTGAGTGTTAAAAATCTCAATTTCAAGGACAGTTTGGTCAAAATTTCAATTTGAAGGTTCATTTTTTTGATTTTAAGCACAGTGATAGCAGTAAATAGATAGGTTTGCAAATAGTAGGTGATCAAACATGTCTTCAAACACTTGAAACAAGGGCAAAAGAAACCTTGGCAAGATAAGAAATTGTGATATCAAAAGCAATAAAATCCTATGAATGCTACTGTGATGTTTAATGTTTGAAAACATTTACACAGGTAGATCACAACAAGAACACTTCAAGCACTTACTAGCCTAAAAAGACAATGGCTCAATACTTAACAATTTGGCCCACACTTGATGCTCCATTGCCTCACACAAAGTGGTTACCCACAATATATATTGGCTTTGTCATGGAAGTACCAATGACACAACCAAAGGAACACAGATGGTGAGTAATCTTGGGGTGATCCAAGTTATTCCACTTGGATCAATCCTTGCACCAAGAAGCTAAGCGGCAAAATAGGGTGGCTTCTATCTATGATTCTTAATAAGGGCTTTCATTTGTAATACCCCTCTTTCTCCCCAAAGGGACTCCTCACCTTGCAGCAAGTAACAAACCTCATAGCCACAAGAGTACCTTAAGCATTCTTGCTCAACATTTTCCTCATGGTCACAATCCCACAAGTACTCACATTAAGTGAAGACAAGTACTACATCTACCAAAGTTTTGTGTCCTTGATAGCCTTGAGTTTATAGTGGGTCGGAATAGCAGGCAAAAAGCTTGTCCCCACTTGGGTCGTTCCTCTTGATTGCTCAAGAGTAGGCCCACTAAAGGATTCTAAGAACTAAACAAAGAGTGGATCAACTTTTGAGTGTCAAGATTTCTGTTTCACCTCAAGGGTGAAGAGCATAATCTCCTAGCTCAAAAATATCTTCCAAACACACCAAGAAAAGGTTCAACTACCCTCTTGCTTTCAAAATCTAAAGATGGGTCAAGATTTTCTAGTTCACCACAAGGGTGTAGAGCATACTTCTCCTAACACCCAAAGATTCCTACAACAAGATATTAAGTGCCTACTAAATGAAACAAGTAGTAGATGCCAGACTCAAAAGAAAGTAATTAAACAAACAATTGATTGGTTTTTATGCTTTGGAAAGCTCTGCAAAAACCATTAGTAGCCCTTGTACATTTGGAGCTTTGACATGCGTTCTTTTAGGAAAATAATCAAGCAATAGGAGCCCCTACAAGAACAACTTGTTAGCCCCACAATGGTTAGCAAGATCAAAATCTAAATGAAATCTACAAATAAACTTTTCCTAACCACAACAAACTGAACAAGTAAGCTAATTAAATCACAACTTGGCCAAAAAGAACTCCAAAACAACTCACTACCAGGCACAGGCAATAGTTTAATTGCTAGAAGAATCACACGATACTGTACAGTATACTAGTGCGATATTATTCTTCTGTGTGACAGTTTGCTTTACCTGCAGGTGACAAAGAGTACTATAACAGTGCGACAGAATGCTACAAAGAGCATGATACTTTAACTGGTAAAGTATCGCACTAGTATATAAAAACTATCACATGACATTGGCAAAAGTTCGTATAATAATCTAAGACAGAAAAACTAGACAGCTGAAACTAAAGCTAAATTATGATAAAAAATTGACAAAAATGCATGAAATGAAGGACAAAACAATAATGCTCTGCCCCACAGTGGATGCCAAAAATGTACACACTAAATAGTGCACTTCTCTAAGTCATTACTTCCAAGGGAATCCATGAATGGGAAACCTTGAGAAAGCGACCTAGAGCTCCCTATGCATGGAGTCACAAGATTGTTTTGAATATTGCTCTCTGCTAGAGCTATTGAAGCATGCAACCTTACTAGTAAACCACACAATGGGAGATTCAAAGGAGACAAGGACAAGAATGCCAATATCTTCAAGAATCAATGGAAATGCAATGCAATGCAAGCTATGCTAAGAATGAAGATGCAAGCTAAGCTACGAAAGGAAAGTATTACAAACCCTTGCTAGTTAAGCTATGTGAGCTAATCTAGAGCATAAAGGAAGCTAAGCTAAGAAAGCATAAACATGAAACTATGATGTAAGAAATGAAACTATGAGGCAACAATGATCTCCAAAAGCTCCAAAGTCTCCAAGAAATCCTGCAGCATAAGGTTAGTATTCAAAAGATGGATCCCAAAATGAGAAGAGAGCTCTCCTTTTAAAGAAAATGAGAAGGAATGGACCATGAAGATTAAGAGGAAAAAGATTTAATCAAGGGTGGAGCTTGAAAGAGGAGCAATCCATGTGCACAAATATCCTCCAATTAGAAAATAAGAGTTAAATTTTGTGTCCATATAAGACAAAAAGTGCTTTTCTTCTTTTTATAAAATAAAAATAATGCTTTATTTGTGCAACTTAGGATAAGAAGAAAGTGGGGGATTTTTATTTAATAAAAGGGGAGGAAATTTATTTTAAATAAATAAAGACATTAGGGAAAAATGGTTAGCCCATAGAAAATAATCGAATAAATGATAAAATAGGATTTGATCAAGGAAGTTGATATAACTGAAAAATGCTGATTTTTGAAAATATTGATTTATTGATTTGATAAATTGTTGAATGGGGGCCCAAAGTCTAGGTGACCATTTCAAGGTGCATACAGTTATGAAATCCTTCCCCTCTTAGAAATTGCATCGTCCTCGATAAGTTATGCAAAGGTATCGTATAAGAAGACTTTATGTTGAAGTTTAATTAAAACCAAACTCTGTTAACAAGTTTAACTAAAACATTCACACCAAAATAACAGAATCTCTCGAGCAAGAGTAAAAGAAGAAATCTATTCTTACTATTTTATCCAAACATTCACTTATGAAACAAATCAATAAGCTTATAAGATTTAGAAATAATCTAAGTGGTGTGTGCTTACAACCATTATTCCGATCTCACCCCTGCGGACAAGATAAATACACTCTACCTCAATCACATTTCCACCTTCATCTCCTGTCATGCATGCTCAAACTCAAAAGATCATTAGTAGGTTAGTCCCATTAAATCCATAATTGAATTTAAATTTCATAACATATTCATCATTTCAATTCATCGTAAACAATGTTTCATAATGAAAGTAAAAATTCTACATATAACATCATACTTTTTACTTCATTTTAAACATTTCATCATAAATTCATGAGAAAAACATATTAAAGTACGTCCATATCATTTATTCAAAAATGACTTGGATCAAAAAACCTTTGTCCAAGCCAATCATAAGTCTAAAACCAAAAGTAAAACAGTCACACAGATAGCTCTATAACTAAGAGCATCAAATTGGGTTATAACATAGACCTGATGTCTTATGGAAACATAAAGAGTAGTTCACTACAAAGCTTAAAGCATAAAGATGACAAAAGTAAATCTAAGAAAATAACTATGAAAAAGATCTATGCATGCCTTCTGTATCTTCCCATGTAGCACTGTCAACAGAGAATTGGTCCCATTGGACCTTATACTACAATACATCTCTGTCACACACCCTGATGGTACATTAATCAACAAGGTGGGTAGGCTACACAAACACCACCCCTAGATCCTAAACCTGTAAGACATGCCAATAAATAATATGAGATGCATCAGGATGATAGGGTTTCAACAAAGAAACATGAAAAACATTATGGATTCGGGCAAGAGCTGGCGGTAGAGCAAGTTTGTAAGCAACGGGGTTCATGACCTCCAAAACATCAAAATGACCCACATATCTTGGTGCAAGATTTGAAGACTTGCCAAAAGAGATTGTGCTTTTATGTGGTCTCACATGAAGAAACACCTTATCACCTTCCTGAAACTATCTAAAATTGGGGTTCCTGTCAGCATAACTTTTTTGTCTATCAACTGCTTCCTTCAGCCGAGTACAAATCAGAATCATATGTTCTTCCATCTCTCTCAACATATCAGGACCAATGATTATCTTGTCCTCTACTCTATCCCAACTGATAAGAGTACGAAACTTCCATCCATAAAGTGCCTCAAATGGTGCCATTCCCAAAGAAGCATGGTAAGAGTTTTTGTAGGCAAACTCCACCAATGGAAGGTACTCTTCCCATTTATATTGTTGATCCATACAATACATCCATAGTAAATCCTCAATCACTTGATTCACTCTTTCAGTCTATTTGTCTGTCTGACGATGATAAGCAGTACTAAAATTTAACCTAGTTCCCAAAGATGCATTCAATGTTGTCCAAAACCTTGATGTCATCCTAGTATCCCTGTCTGATATGATAGTCTTAGGTACCCAGTGTAATCTGAAAATTTCTTGGACAAACTTTTTGGCCAAAGCCAAAGATCCATCTCTCAAACTCCCTAGAATAAAATGAGCTACCTTGGTTAGTTTGTCAACTACGACCAAGATTACATCATGTCTACGTCGTGTCATGGGTAAACCTTGGATAAAATCCATACTGATGACTTTCCATTTATACTCTGGTATATCACGTGGGTACAAAAGTCCTATTGGATGGACATGTTCAGCCTTAACTCGTTGACATTCCAAACACTGGGCTACAAAAGTTGTCAAATCTCGCTTAAGCCCTGGCCAAAAATACAATGGCCTCATATCGGTAATCATCTTTTTTACCCCTGGATGTCTTGAAAAAGGAGTACAATGCATTTCCTCTAAAACCACCTTCCTCAACCTTTCTCGGTCAGGAATGTACATCTTGTGTTGGTATCTCATGATACCATCATCCTCAAAAGTGTATCCATCAAAACGGTGATCTGATGGATCTACAAGTAAAGCTATCTTAACCATCTCATAATGGTCATCCCTTGAAAGATTTTCTAATATGTGTTCTCTCAACCAAGTTCTAGAAGTAGATATAGCATAAATGTGTCTTCTCCTGCTTAGAGCATCTACTACTCTATTCTCTTTTCCCTTGATATACTCAATACCAAAATCATACTCACTCAGAAACTCCAACCACCGTCTCTGTCTAGCATTGAGATTAGGTTGTGTGAAAATGTACCCAAGTCCCATATGATCTGTCTTTAACTCAAATGGTTTACCTAAAAGGTAATGTCTCCACATCACTAAAGCATGAACAATTGTTGCCAATTCCAAGTCATGAGGTGCATAGTTAACCTCATATTGTTTTAGTTTCCACGACTCATAAGCCACTACTTTGCCACCTTTCATAAGAACACCACCAAGACCTTCACTTGAATCATCAGTGATAACTGTGAAGTGTCCATTAGGATCTAGTATAATCAAGATAGGAGTGGATGTGAGCTTTTGTTTCAATAGCTGGAAAGCTCTCTCATATACATCAGTCCACTCGTATCTTTTCCCTTTCCTTTGAAGAGATGTGATAGGTGTTGCAATCTTGGATAATCCCTCCACAAATTTTCTATAGTATCCTGCAAGTCCCATAAAACTTCTTACTTCACTCACATTTTGAGGATTTGGCCACTCAAAAATAGCTTTGATCTTTGCTAGATCCACTACAATTCCATCTACAGATATGATATGGCCCAGATAGTGAATCTCCTTCTTATAGAAAGAACACTTTGATAGTTTACCATACAACTTCTTGTCTCTTAGACACTATAAAACTATTCGTAAATGTTCCTCATGGTCCTCCATATTCTTAGAGTAAATCAGAATGTCATCAATGAATATCTCAACAAACTTATCAAGACAATCCCTGAGTACATTGTTCATAAGGTTCATAAAAGCTGTAGGTGCATTTGTCAATCCAAAAGGTAAGACTACAAATTCATAGTGCCCATACCTTGTCCTGAAAGTTGTTTTGGATATGTCCTTCTCTTTGATTCGAAGTTGATGATATCTTGATCTCAAGTCAATTTTGGAGAACACGGTTGCTCCCTTCATTTGATCAAAAAGTTCATCTATCCAAGGAAGTGGGTATCTGTTCTTTATAGTAACCTTATTGAGCATTCTGTAATCTATGCACAATCATAAGGTACTTTCTTTCTTCTTTACAAAGATTGCTAGAGCTCCCCATGGTGAAACACTAGGGCATATAAACCCTTTATCCAAGAGTTCTTGCAACTTTAGCTTCAACTCATACATTTCAGTAGTGGTCATTCGGTATGGTGCCTTGGATTGAGGTTCAACTCTAGGCATCATATCAATTGAGAAATCAAATTCTCTCTTTGGAGGTAACTCAGGTAAGTCTTTAGGAAAAACATCCTTAAATTCCTGCAAGATAGGAAAATATTCTAGACTAGGAGGTGTGTCCAGATCTTTGACATAAGCCACATACATCATACACCCATTTCTCTTTTCCTTTTTCAATTGCATGGTAGAAATTTGTCTAAGTTCAAGAGACCTTTTCACACCATAGAGTATTATAGGATTACCTTCATCATCAAGACATTCTACTGTTTTATCCTTACAATTCACTATGGCCTTATGTTCTTTTAACCAATTGATGCCCAAAATGACATCATAGGAACCTAAAGGTGCAACGTATAAGTTTACTTGCATTTGAAAATTAGGAAGTTCAATCTCGCTACAAGATAAACATTGCTCAACCTTATGCTCTTCCTTATTTCCATATTCTACCATCTATGGTTCTAACATATATCCCGCTCTAACTGGTAATTCAGAAGCAACTCTAGGATCTATGAAACATTCAGTAGCTCTAGTATCTATTAAAATAGAAATATCATGACCAAGAAGCTTACCGACCATCTGAATGGGCATTCCTTGAAAATCATCTTGTCTATTATTAACTGCTACATGAATCTGATGTTGAGTCTGAGGTCCTTTCCCATCTTGATGGGCTGATCTCTGAGGACAAACACTAGCGTAGTGATCACCTCCACAAGTGTAGCAACTATCTCATGGTCCCTGTTTACCATGAGGTTTATTCTTTCTGTTATCATTCCTATTGTTTCCCCTATTCTGGTTACCATTTTTATTCCTTCCAGCATTACCTCTACCTTTGGTTCTCATATTTTGCACGTATTTTTGACCAGTGTCCTTTGGTTTATTATCTTGAAACTTCCTCTTATATCCCTGAGGTGTACTATTCCTTTGACTCACTCTAATTGAAGGTACTTACTTTAGTTTTTGCTCTTGTCTCAAAGCCTTCCTAAAAGCAAAATCCAGTCTCTGGCTCATGCATATCCACTTCTGATCCTATCTCTGGACGTAGTCTGAGAATAAACTTGCGGGTTCTAAACCGCTCATCCTGCTGATATTAAGGTACATATTTTACCAGGTGGTAAAATCTCTCATCGTATTTAGTGACAGTCAAAACTCCCTGAATCAAGTTCTGGAATTCAGCCACTTTCCTATCATAATAAAGCTGAGGTAACCACCTCTTATGAAATAGTACTAGGAATTCTTCCCAAGAGATCTCACCAGGCTGCATTCTCTTTTCGGCCATCTCATTATCCCACCAAGTACCAGCCTCACCAACTAACTGAAAGGTACCCCACATAGCTCTGGATTCAGTTGAAAGATTATGAACATGGAAATACTTTTCCATGGATACTATCCATGCCTCAGCAGCATCACCGATGGCCTTACCATCAAATCTAGGAGGTATGACCTTCTTGAGGTCCTTACTTAGTTCCTCTGCTATTATTTCTCTATTATCCCTTTGATCTTCATTTTGGTTCTGCTACTCTTCATTCCTCCTATCCTCTTCTTCCTTTCATAGTGCTTCCAAGAATTGATCTTCTTCCTGTTTCTATTGAGCTTCCAGTCTCTGATCCTCTTCCCTCTTTCTTCTTTCCTCTTCATTCTATCTACCTCTTGCATCCTGTTCCAGTTGATCCATATGGTTATTTTGTTGTTGCAAGAGGTTCCTTTGTTCTATCAAGAGGTTAAGGATTTCATCCATTCTAGGGTTTTGTTCCTCATTGCCTCGTCCATTGCTGGATCTTGTCTTATTACTGTTTCTAGTTTGCATGGTGTTAAATCACTTCCTGCACCAAGCATGAGTACACAACTTAGCACTAGAGGAAAAAGGTCTGAGAGTTTAAACAAAGCTCTAATACCACATGTAAAGACTGCAAAACACATGCAAGAGACACGTAAGCTAAAGAACAGAAAACCCAGAAAGTCGAAAAGACAACAAGTATGTAAGTTATATAAAGACTTTTCCAAGACATATATCATCTTTTGCATTTACAAAGATTACATCAATTGTGAAAATAAGTCTATTATCCTTGCCATAATATATGAAGGTTTGACCAAATTGTCAAAATACACAACATAAGTAAAATAATACATGAAATATGTCGACCATACTATCAAACATAAAAATTCAACATACAAATTTACATACAATAAAGCACTTGACCCAAAGGTCGAAGAAGTAGTAGATATCCAAATACATGCCATCGGACTGTCAACCATCCATCTGCATGTTCCTGTCTCCTATGCCATAAAATAGTCTATCGTCCATCTACATAACTTGAGACGGAAATGTGATCCAAGTATTTATTCCACCCAACCATAGAGTGGTTAGCTCCCCCAGGGCTCATCTTGAAATGAAGAGCTTGCCGACCCTATGCGAGTGATTTATCAACTTGACACAGGTGGATCGGAAAAGAATCCAGTGCAAGCTATGATCTAGCTACTTTATCACACACAAAGCAGTACGAACACAGATATGGTAGAGAGAAAAATACATAACCAACACAAATTCATTTATGTGTTTACAAGCTTAGGTCTAAGCATAAAAGACCAGATTTCTACTGGTAGGTAAAAGAAACTACATTTTACCCTTCTCTCTAACCCATATTCGACACCCTTTCCCAAGATATCTTACTCAAAATAAATGAACATACACGAGTAAACACAGTATTTATGTAGTATGAAACACACTCGCTAAATTAGAATAATATTGTAGCAAAAATTAAACACTTAACACACAAAGATTAGTATATTCTCTAAACTCTGGTAAACTTTCAAGTGGCACACTCAGCAATCACATAAATTCTGAGAATATATATATATATATATATATATATATATATATATATATATATATATATATATATAAATAATGAAAATAAACACAATTTTATCTATCAATAGTAGTGTTTTTCTCTATAAGCTCAAATTCCTTTGCTGTTCGTTGTTTTCAGCTGTGGCAATGCTGGAAAAGAACATCAAGTTTAAAATCTCTATAATGCTACAAGTACAAGGCTTTGTTGAAGTGAAAGAATCCTCGGAGGCACAATGTTTGGGGTTGTTGCTTCTTTAAATATGTTGCCGGTAGTTCAAACAAGTCTGAAATTTACATAATCCATATAAATTTGGGGAAACAATTTGTCAGACGGAATTTAAAGGCCTGAATAAAATTCCATTGGAAATCATTTATTTAAAAAAAAAACAATTATAATTAGATTAGGGAGAAGAATCCGATATCTATTAGACTATAGAATTCAGAAATGTCCCAAATTTTCTCTCAAACATCAGCTGTGAGGACTGAGAAGTATTGAAAAGGAAAATCCATTCAAGTTAATGCAAAATATGATATGGTACACACACATGAAACTGATATAATCATTATAAACATTCAAAAGGTTGATGGATCAAAAGCATACAAAAATTTGTATCCTGGAGATAGGCAACGCTCATGACACAGAACAAGGAAAGACGTATTTATAAAACCATACCAATATACATTTCTAAGTCTCGATTCCTGCCATTTTCACTTATACTAAAAAACCAAACTATAAGATAATTTTTGCAATATACCGCCTCCCATAATCCCTAAACAAAGATTTCTCAACACAATCTGTAAAGACTATAAATAAGACAACCAGCCTACTAGGGTGTTGAGAATGAATTCATCAACTCTCAAGTTTAGCCAACTGTTCTACAAGCATAATGTAAAATATAACTTAGGTGTAAAAGTTTAAATTGGCTGGTTACAAAAAAAAAAGCCACAGAGAAGCACCAATAAATTCTCAAAAATAATTTAGACTTATGTCACTGCATTTGGCTTTTCTTAGATATGTTCTACCAGAACTATATCCCCATGAAAACAGACAGAGGGTTTCGATAGAATTTAGGGTTATTCCTGGCCTCTAGAGTAATAAAAATCTGATGGACTAAATTAAAGGAAAACAATAGGGCTTGGTATTTAAATCTTGCACGAGATTTGAATTTTTGTCTCGGAAAATTACTGGAATTTTACTCTTTGAATAAAACTAAAATTCCTGACTGATACCAAGATCATGGAAATCTAAAGAAGTTTCTGTAGTAGACAGGGATGGAGATTCGTAATATATAAATTCGGTACCTACTACTTCGTTTCAGGCTATTGATTCTGGTTGAGGGCATAGTAAGCACTTAGATCACATGGTGATTTTTCCCCAAAATTAAAGGATATCAACATAAATTTTGAGCAATCGATTGAAACAAAACAATAATTTATTTCTACTTTAAAATCAACCACAGTCGAATCTTCAGATTCCAAATCATACATTCTGATTAATTGAAAAGAGAGAATGAGTTTTAACTGAGATAAATAATTAAAAATCTGGATATTGTAGCAGCTGGAAACACAAACGTTCTCCTCCTTACTCCCACACATTGCCTCTCCTTGCTACCGTCTCCTCTGCCTCTCTCCCTTTTCTTCTACCTCCTATGAGCGTTACTTCAACAAAATAAAAGGGCACACATTTTCCTAAAGAAAAGTACCACTCCCTGTTGAATTCATTGCACTTGGAGATGTGTCGCTATAGGAAGTAGGTAACTCACGTTAAAGGTTTGCTAGGCTTAAAAATCCTTCTTAAACTATCACCTTTTAAATCTGATATAAAAGTAGTTTACAAAGTCTTAATCTAGTTTAAAAAGTCCACATACAGTTATCCTTGCACAAATTAAAATCCACTACTTTTTGGGCACAAATTAAGGAGTCTAAAGAAAACGGTTATGACAGTAAGTGATCGGAGATCCCCTGCTGCCGAGTGAAAAAGGTTAAACAAGGGCCACCCACAAAAGAATTTACCTGAATTTGAATGTGCAGGATGGATTAAAGCTAGGTTAGGATCATGGGTATCAGAATTCTTGCGTATCTACAATTCGCATATAAGAGCTCGACCGGATCCACACGCGGCTCTATTTTTCTTGACGCGCTTGTAATCTGGAATTGACTGAAATCTGAAATCTAGATCTGAGGAATTTGGAAGCGGGAGGACGCAATACGTGAAGGAGAAAGCAGTGAGAGAGGAAGACGAGTGGGAAGACGAGTGGGAGGGAGAAGAGGATAGGAAAGTGCTGGAAATTGAGCAACTGTTGGTGGTCGGGACATGGGAGGACATCGTCTTCTTGGTCGGGCGAGGGGGATGAGAAGAGGGAAGGGAAGGAAAAGATGAAGAAGGACGAGTCGGCGGCTGTGCCCGTTTTCATAGAGTTCAGGGTGGAGTAGCTCAGATCGGCCAGTGGAGGCTTCTGTGCGGACAACATCATCTCCGAACACGGTGAGAAGGCTCCCAATGTTGTCTACAAAGGTCTTCTCAATGGTCGTCCTAATGCTGTCGAGCACTTTCACAAAGCAGCTTGGCCTGATCCGCGTCAATTTATGATAAAACTCTATGATTTTGCAATGCCTTCCGCTCAATAGCGACTTATTTTTTACTTTAATTTAATTCAATTTTACCTTGAAAACTTGGTCTCATTTGGGCGTAAAAACAATGGCCATAACCAAATGTTGTCATTTCAATTTTAAAAATCTCGGTAGCATTAAAATGGACATAAGTTTCTCATTTCTAAATGAAATTCAGAAATTCAAAATATTTCAGAAAGATTGAAACGTACAAAATCTGATTCAAAAGTCACTTTTAGAAAATTCATATTGGAGAAAGAAGAATTTTGTAGAAGTCTGACGCATTTTGACAATTTTGTTGAATGTAAAATATAAAACTTTTGTTTAGGAGGATTTTTGTTGCAACTCTGTTCAATAAGATTTGTGTATGATAGAGAAGGGGGAATGTTCCTTCTCCTACATCGTATGTGTATATATTTTTAAATTTTTCTTTTATAGTGTAGTGGTGTTTCCTAATAAGTTTGTTCGTTTGTATTTATTTATTTATCTAAAGCTATATACACTTATATTTCCATGTTTGGTAAAATCACTCTCAGCTTTTAGGTCACAAAGAATCTATCATTCACCTCTTAGGTTTGTAAGTATGGAACAGATTTGTAACCTATGCAATCATCTTTTCAAATGAGTAATCATTAATCATTGTAGTATTCTTTTCAAAGTTGTGGATAATTACACAGGATTACTATTAGCTTATCTTAATCATAAGAAATGGGTTTTATATTTTTGATTAAGGGAAATAAGTTTTAATGGGGCCTTGAAACCCTTATAGAATTAAAAGTTTAACATAGATAAAGTGTTAAAAGTAAACAACAATAGAATAGCCATAGCAAAAAAAATAGTCCTCCAGCAGACAGCAAGCTAAAAAATCAGAAAACAAAATTAGGGACAGGAATAAAAACCAAGATGAGCCCAAAGCTAGGAGAAAAGCTCGAGCAAATTCTCTAAGAATCCCTGCCACATGAATCTCAAGCTCAGACACCCTATCAGCCGCCTCCTTAAGGTCTGATAGATTTTTATCAGGTTCCTGGGTGTCCTTTTTCATTGTGCTGGATCTGGTACTCTTCCTTGGGCCTTCCTCCGGAGACTTATCTTTGCCATTGTTGGGAGACTCCTCCTTGCTACCCCTGTGTTCCTCAATTTTGCTAATCAACAATTTTATGTTGTCATTAGAAGCTTTAAGAATGTTGTAGCTTTGTTTAGCAATTTTCTGCAAGGTTCCCTCCATGCTCTGAACTCTATTCTTCATTTCATCCACTCTGTTTTCCATATCATTCTTCTCCTCAGCAATCTTGTTCTTGTTGCTGCAATTCTCCCTCTCCAGTTTGCCCACCCTATATTTTAGCTCCTGGATTTCATGATAAGTCCATTTAGTAGTTCTATAGCTATCAATAACACTATTTTTAGCATTTTTTAGCACATCCATCTGAGGGTTTTCTTTAGTGATGTCACTCAAAATAACCAAGGTAGGGTCAATAAGGTCCTCCATTTGAATTTTTCCCTCCTTATTCTCCTTTACCAAAGTTTTCATCATTTCCCTCTTAAGACCCATCCTGATAGAGACATTATGAAAATTTCTCCAGACCACACTCTTGTCTTTGTTCGAAATCTGGCAAGTGTACTGGTCAGTCCCATAATCATCACAACCCTGCTCATTTTCATCCTCTCTCCCCTGATTGTCCTCTTCTTCTCCGCTATCCTTCCCCTCCTCTTACCTTTCCTCCTTTGAATCTTCTTCAATATTCTTCCTTTTATTCTACCTCTTGAAAGGTTTGACAGCAGAAACCTCCTCTCTGTCCGCAGGCATCTTAATAATAATGGTTCTCTTTCCTTTCTTCTTCTTCATAGATAGTATCTTCCTCCTCATCAGCACTTTCTCCCTCCGTATCCATACCCTCCACCTCCTCATTGTAATCTCTATCAGACAAGATCTCAATGCCCTGCTTAGGGTCAGGAGTATCCTTTTTCTCCATTTTCTCCTTTTTAATTTTCTTTTTCCCCTTTTTGGTCTGTGGGGTAGCCTTCGCATCCATGTCCGAATGCATATCTTGGCTTTCCTCAGTATCAAATGGGATATACTCTTCTTCTCCTGATTCAACCTCCTCATCGAAACCCTCCTTGCCCACTGTCCTCTGCTTAATTTCTTTCCCTATAGTCCTAGCCTTAAAAAATTGATAAATTAACAACAAAAGCCCCTCATGGAAAGCAGGGTTACCAATAGGCTTCTCCCTATAGTCATTGATATTCTCATTGATAGACGAATATAGGAAAAAAAAAAATAGAAATATTAGCCCCAGACCTGAAGTGGTTAAGAAGCACGAATTGGTGGGAGTAGATGCGGTCAAATCTTGTGTCTAGGGAGATGTACTTGATAATTGCCCTCAGCACAAACCTCCACAGTAGCTTGATGGACATTGATAGGTAGTAGGTACTTTTCTTCACAAGAGCCTTCTTTTCCTCCGCACCTTTGGCAAATTCCATCACCGCCTAACTCGAAATGCGCATATCTCTATAGAATTTCTTCCCAATAATGGGGATGCCCATGACCACGAAAATAACCTCTTCTGTCACCATGAAATCCACCCGATCAATTTTGACACTCCCCTCATTCCAATTCTTAACCATGGTTTTAGTAACAGAGGGTTTCCACCCATGAAGCCACTCAATGAACGAAGTAACTTCACCTTTACTCAAAATGCTCCACACCTTAGAGCACCGCTGCCATTTCTCAGCTTGATCCTTTGGTTCCCTCCTATGTCTTTCCCCCACCATTGTTTCACTCTCTTTGCAAACTTTTCTCCTGATAGAAATGTCTTTTGAAGTCTGAATCCAAATGATATGAATGTTATTCTCAATCATTCTTTTAAACTTATGAAAATTATACCCAAAAATGGGCCTCAAAGTGCGATGGTGATGATTAATCAGGTATTTCATACTTTGGCTTTTGTACTTACTCATAATATTTCAGCACATTTCCCAAAAAACATAAACTTTCATTATTATCATTTAATGTTTCCCAATCTTCCCGGGATTCTCTCTTTTTCAATTAAATCTTTGATTTCAAGCGGAATATTATGTCTGTCCATCCATCTTTTCATCTCATCTTTCCTGATAGCCCAGTTGGCTAGCCTGTCAGCCACTTGGTTTGCTTCCCTATACTCATGAGCCACGTAGACTCTGTCAAAGGACTCAAGAATCTGAATGCTCTCATTAATGATATTCACAATCATCCAAGTAGGCTCATTTTTCTCATTAAGACAATGTATTATATTCTTTGAGTCTCCTTCCAGCCATAGTTTTCTGACACCTATATCCTGAGCAAGTTTTATAGTTTGATGGTCCGCAATCACCTCCGCATAATGATTAGTTTGCACCCCTAGAGGAGCCAAAATAGCAGCTATTCCTTTGCCATGGTCATTTCTGATGATGCCACCTACCCTAGCCTGGCCAAAAATGGGTTTTATATTAATAGATGTTATTTTTTTAAAAATATGCAAGAACGATTGAAATAACATGTTTTGACAAAATATATGATGGATAGCTTTATCTTCATCATGTTTTTCTCTCTTTCCTAAATAGGTAAATATTCATCCTCTTTTTAAATCTTTCTATTTTTATTTATTTATTTTATTTTATAAAGCGTTGAAGCAAAAAATCAATATATCTATATATAAAAGAAAGAAATAATCAACTTAAAGATATTATACTCTCCACATTGTTTGATAGAAAATTTATAAATTAATGTTAATTTTTTTCTCTTCCATTATGAATATATTTATAAAGGATTTCTTTAGTTATAAATGTGATATCAAGGATGTTAAAATAAAACATATTGAAAACACAAGTACCCATATGGTTTGATACATTTTATCAATTAAAAATAAATCTAATAAATTTTTAATATATTAATAGAATTTGAGTTAGTATCATGATAGATTGGGATAGAAAGAGGGAGAGGTGTAGAGGGAAGAGCACGAGAGAGAGTAAGGAGATAGAGAGAGGTATGGAAATGGAGATTGAGAAGAAGAGGGATATAGAGAGGAGAGGGAGAGATAAAGGGAGAGAGTGGGGATGGGAGATACATATATATAAAGAAGAGAGAATGATAGAGGGTCAAATTTAAATATAAATATAGAGGTAGCAAGTGATATAGAGAGAGAGGGGTGGAGTGGGGGAGATATATAGGGATGGAGAGATGACAAGATAGAAATAGAGATAGACATAAAGGGGGAGATGTGAGGATAGATATGGAAATGTAGAGATTTAAATATATATGAAGGGAGTGATGGATAGAGATGAATGGCTATAGAGATGGAGATGTGTCTAGATATGGAGGAGGGAGAGGAAGATAGAGATATAGATAAATATAGAGTGAGATAATGGGAGAAAAATAGACTGAGGATAGAGATAGATTGAGAGGTAAAGTTAGAAAGAGATCTAGGGAGATAGAAAAAGATACATAGAGAGGAGGAGATAGAAAGAGATATAGATGGTGAGATAGATTGATATAGAGATAAGGAGGTACATAGAGAAGATGAGAGGTAGAGACAGAAAAAGGAACAAATTCTTTGTGGACCTTCCATACCTCTACGACATACCCATTGCACACTAAGGTGTGATTGCTAGTTTTATAGACTCATTAAATAAGGAATGACATCTAACATTTTCATATAATTGGATAAGATTTAATCATTCTATGCTATAGAGTATTCATAGACGTCTACAACTAGTAACATGATAGATTGACCAAAGCTACACCTGCATTACTATGGTCAAACATGATATTTAGGACATCAGAACCATAGGGGATCATATCTCCATCTAGTAAGATCATAGTACTGTAAAAAATGGTCAACACCATATCTTGCATACTAAGGAAGTAAGGCTACATTTGGTTGAAAAATTAGAATTTGACTCAAAACTTGATTATCTCAAAATAAGGTTTTGAAATTATAGTTTTGTGTATTTAGAAGATAGTTTGGACCATTTGGTTGACCTGGAAGATGACTAAGACAATCCATCTTCTACGTTTGGTTGCTGATTTTCACATCTTGACTAGAATCTGGGTAACAACATTAACAAACAGATTAAAGTTGTTTGAAGAAGATCCTCCTTCCTTCACAACATTTCTTGCAATTCTCTTCCATTTCATCACTTCATCTCTGATTTCCATCCCTTTCTCACTCACAAGAAAATATTCTACAACATTTCTCAATTCCTCTTTCTCTATTACTCCATCTTTATTGGGATTTAATGGCAGCCCAACTTTCTAGACATCCACAATGTAGTTGCGGTTAAGAAACTCATTAGTGAAATAAGGCCAGCAGAGCATCGACACTCCCATGCTCATGCTCTCCAACACCAAATTCCATCCACAATGTGTCACAAAACATGCTAATAAAGGGTGACTTAAAACATGCAACTATGGAGCCCACCCCACAACACACCCCTGATTTGTAGTGCATTCCAATAACCTTGAAACCAAAAGGGCCTTGTCACCTTTCACTCCATCCGAGCACAGAACCCACAAAATTGGTCTTTTGTGTAACACCACCCAAAACTAGGTGATGAAACCAAATAAAACCAATCAAATAACATACATCCACATAGAGAAATATATATTTTTTAATTTAACTTCCACAAAACTGAACATATAAGTTTACAAACTGAATTGCAAAGTTGTCCATACATAATTTCAGATTTCAATAGAGAAACATCAGTACACTTTATTGAAATGCTTCACATACAAAATGCAGGATTTCTGCTTAAGTTTTCCTATACTGATGAAGGATGCTCCCCTTAATACCACAAACGCATAACAGAAATAGAGAAACAACAACAATATGCAAGAACAGAAAATTGGCTTCTTATTATCTCCACAAATGTGGAATTACAAACTTTCAAAATTACAATATGCAAAGCCCCATGGGCATTCCCTTACAATATTCTGTAGGACAAAGCCTCGAATTATTGCCCAGATCTACTACCCAGAACTATTCTGAACTGCCTAAGACAATAATACAGCCTTCCTTATATAGGCAATTTCCACCGCCCGAGAAGGTTCCATAAATTTAGCCCTAAGGGCCGACCAAACTTAGAATTATTTTATTTTTCAATTTATTACATCAAAGTTGGCTCAAAATAACTTTTGAAACCCGAACAGAAATTTTGAAGGAAAATTGTTTTCTGCCATTTCAGGTGACCCGACTTCCGAAGATCATAAGTCATCACCAGTTGACCCAATTGACTATTATAACCCCATTTCAGAAATGCCACGAAGCGCTCTACAGGCTTGACCGGCGCAAGCGCTCGTCACCCAAATTTTTGACCTCATCCGGGGCCTCTAAAGCCTTCAAAACTGAGTTCAAAGTTTTTGTACCCTGCTGCCAATACCGAAAATCTTCAATATCTTCCAATATACACTTGATCTGGCAATGAAACTTTACTGGCAGACTTATATGACCAAAATGAACCTCCAAGAAAGAAATCAGATCATTCTGAGCACATATGAAAATTACCAAAAATAGTAACTTTCCATAAATAGCAGCTCTGCACAAAATAGCCCTTATTGAATACAAAAACAGAAATATTTTTGGGTGATGCAAGATTGCTCTTACACCCAGGATGCTCCTGCATCAGACACCCAGGGTAATTTGAGAAGTGACCCTGTCACGACTCAGGTGTGTAGAGGAAAACCAAGACGGTTAACCTCCTCCTTTGTTAGCCATGATGAATCTTCAACAGGTCGTCCTTTCCATTTGACCAGATATTCTTCATATGTCCTGTTCCTTGTGCTTCTGCCAACACGACTGTCCAGTATGTCTTCAATCTCCTTGATATCTGAACTAGTTGCTGGAATACTCCACTGTGCTGCTGTGATCTGATCTTCAACACCTCCTTCATGATACTCTGTCAGATCTGAAATGTTAAACACTGGTGAAATATTTAGCTCAGTAGGCAATTCTACCTCATATGCGTTTCCTGAATCATGTTTCTTCAGTATCCTACATGGTCCAAACTTCTTCATTTTCAGCTTGTTATATGTACCAACTGGAAACCGCTCCTTCCGCAAATAAACCATGACTTCATCACCAACCTGAAATTCCTTATACCTCTTTTTCTCATCTGCCTTAGCCTTATATTGTGCGTTCATCTTGGTAATATGCTTCCTCACCTCCCCATGGATGTTCTTCAAGTGTTCTGCAAAATCCTCAGCTTCAGCACTACTTATTTCTCCTTTATCTATCTTCCTCAATTTAGATGCATTTCTTGGACTACTTCCATTTACAATCTGGAATGGTGATTTACCAGTGCTCCTATTGACAGAATTATTGTATGCAAATTCCGCCTATGGTAAAATCAAATCCCATCCTGTTGGCTTATCTCCAACCAAACATCTCAGCAAATTTCCCAAACTCCTATTCACCACCTTTGTCTGTCCATCAGTCTGTGGATGATGTGATGAACTAAACCTCAAATCTGTCTTCAACTTCTTCCACAATGTACGCCAGAAATATCCAACAAACTTAGTGTCCCGATCTGAAACTATGGTCTTTGGCAAACCATGAAGTCTCACCACTTCTCTGAAAAACAATTCTGCTATATGAACAGCATCATTAGTCTTCTTGCAGGGAATGAAATGTGCCATCTTTGAAAATCTGTCAACTACCACAAAAATTGAATCGTGTCCCCGCTGTGTCCTCGGTAAACCAAGAACAAAGTCCATGCTGATATCCTCCCAAGGCTTCTCTGGTACAGGTAATGGGTGATACAATCCTGTATTCTGCTTCACTCCTTTCGCCATCTGACATACTCTGCAACTCTGTACAAACTTCTTCACATCTTGCTGCAACTGTGGCCAATAATAATTTTCACCAACCAAACCAAGGGTTTTATCACGACCAAAATGTCCAGCCAATCCTCCGCTATGCTTCTCCTTGATGAGATTCTCCCTCATAGAACTTCGTGGAATGCACAACTGACTCCCTCTGAATAGCATATCATCCTGGATGATGAAATCCAACCATTTTGTCATGTCTAGAGTAACAGGTTCTGTACAAGCTTCCCAAGCTTCACCAAAATCAAGATCCTCTGGATACAAATTCTTGAGTTCCTTGAACCCAACCACTTCAATCTGCATTTCTGTCAGCAATAGTTGCCTTCTGCTAAGAGCATCTGCAACCCTATTAGACTTTCCACTCCTGTGTTTCAAAACAAATGTATAACTCTGCAAAAACTCAACCCATTTCAAATGCCTTTGATTCAATTTTCCTTGACTATTCAAATATTGCAAAGCTTGATGATCAATATACAAAACAAACTCCTTAGGAAGTAGATAATGTCTCCACTTCTTTAATGCCTGAACTATAGCATAAAATTCCTGATCATAAACAGAATACTTCCTCTTGGCATCATTTAACTTCTCACTGAAATAAGCAACAGGTTTACCTTCTTGGCTCATAACAGCTCCTATTGCAGTACCACTAGCATCACAATCTACTTGAAACACCTTATTAAAATTTGGAAGTGCTAAAACTGGTTGTTCTGTAACTTTTTGTTTCAACAATTGAAAACTCTTTTCTGCCCCATTAGTCCACTTAAACTCTTTTCTATCCCCTCTCATTGTTTCAGTCAAGGGTCCACAAATACTGCTAAAATTTTTTATAAACTTTCTGTAAAAGCTAGCTAGACCATGAAAAGATCTTACCTCGGTAGCACTCCTTGGAGTAGGCCATTCAAGGATAGCTTGTACCTTCTCTGGGTCCATTTTTAGACCTTCTGCTGAAACTACAAATCCCAAATACACTAACTCTTTCTTCACAAAACTGCACTTTTTCAAATTAATCAACAATTTCTCTTCTATCAACTTCTCAAACACCATACGAATATGCATCATATGTTCCTCCAATGTCTTGCTAAAAATCAAAATATCATCTAGGTAAACAATGACAAACTTACCCAAAAATTCTTTCAGAACCTCGTTCATGAGCCGCATGAAAGTGCTCGGTGCATTGGTTAGCCCAAAAGGCATGACTAACCACTCATATAGTCCTTCCTTTGTCTTGAATGCAGTCTTCCATTCATCTCCTTCTCTGATCCGAATCTGATGATATCCACTCTTCAGATCTATCTTTGAAAAATACACAGCTCCACTCAAACAGTCCATAATATCATCCATTCGTGGCAATGGAAACCTGTACTTGATCGTGATCTTGTTTATTGCCCTAGAATCTGTACACATCCTCCATTCTCCATTCTTCTTTGGTGCTAATACCACTGGTATAGCACAGGGACTCAGACTCTCTCGAATCAATCCTTTCTGTAACAGTTCATGCACTTGTCTGTTCAACTCCTCACTTTCTGCAGGTGTCATTCTGTGTGCTGCCTTATTCGGCAAACTCGCTCCTGGGATCAAATCCATCTGATGACTGATCTTCCGGACTGGTGGTAATCCATCAGGCACGTTATCAGATACAATATCCTGAAACTCATTCAACAAATCTGCAACTTCTACAGGAACATCTTCTACTTCCTCTTTACCAGCTTTTGGAATTAAAGAAAAACATACATGCTCATGCCTCATACCATCTAGAAAATTTCTTCCATCAACAAAAGTGATCCTTGCATTGCCACATACCTTTTCTTCGGTCTCCTTCAATGGTTTTAGCTTATGTCGCACTCCATCCTTTGTCAAGGAATAGGTATTCGCACGACCATCATGTACAGCACATCTGTCAAACTGCCACGGTCTACCTAACAACATATGAAATGCATCCATAGAGATGATATCACATAGTACCTCATCTTGGTACCCGCCGATCTTGAACTTTACCAGGCACTGTTCACTGACCATGACCTTGTGGTCATCCTGCACCCAGGCAATCCGATATGGATGTGGGTGTTTCTGTCTCTTGAGCTTCAACTTTGTCACCATCTCTTCTGACACCAAATTGTCAGTGCTTCCACTATCAATAATCACATCACAACATTTACCTTCACACTTGCACCTGGTACGAAACAAGCTCCTCCTTTGCTCAGGTTCATTCTCACCACTCAACAGGACTCGTCTGTTAATCAACGTTTCTCCTCTTTCAGCATCTTCAGAATTTGATGATCTGGCATCTTCATCTACATGTGCAACTCTGGCCTGGCCTTCATTTCTCCTGTCTGTTCTGCCTTGGTGCTGAGGACATTCAAATGCCCTATGACCTTCTTCTCCACAGTGAAAACATGTTCCATGGAAACCACCTCTTCCAGATCCTTGTCCTCTTCCTCTTCCTCTTTGATCTCTATTATTCTGATCCTGGAAGCGATTGGAATTATTTTCTTGCTGATTCTGACTGCTACTGGCCTCATCCTTCTTTTTCGGATCTTCATTTCGACCACCATATGATCGTCCACCAGATCGTCCACCGCGACCTCTTCCGTTTTGTCTGCTCTCAAACTTCTTGTTCATCTTTTCCTCTACTTTTAGGGCAAACTGGTATGCCTCTTCAATACTGTTCATTCGAACCAGATTCAGCTCCTCGTGAATGCTCGGCCTTAACCCATTAAGGTATCGGGCAACTTTCTCCTTATCAGCTTCTGCATGGCCTGTTCTGATAAGAAGTCGATAGAACTCCTCTGTATACTCCTGAACAGATCTTCCTGCTTGCTTCAAACTTTGCATTTTCTTCAGTAGGTCAAGCTCGTAATCAACAGGAATGAACTGTCACTTTAATTTATCCACCATCCGATCCCATCTCGTGATTTTCTCCTTTCCCCTTCTATTTCGCTCCAATTGAATTTCTTGCCACCAGATCTTCGCATGACCTTTCAGTCTGGCCTTCACAAATTTGACTCTATCAGGATCGTCAACATCTTCGTACTCAAAATATTCCTCACATTCATTGATCCAGTCAATCAATTCTTCTGGGTTAAGATTTCCAGAAAATGTAGGAACCTCAATCTTAGGTCTTTTTCCAATCTTGGAAATGGCCCGAAAAAGTCTTTCTTCCTCCTGGTTCACAATTTCAACTTCTCCTGCTTGATATTCTTCTTCGGCTTCATCCTCGCTTTCATCTCTGACATTAAGATTCATTCCTCTGCGAATCTCTTCTTGCAATGCTCGCACTTGTCTCTGCAGCTCTCTAACCTCAGGTGTTACGACACCAGCTCTTCCGCCACGTTCCCTTTGTGGAGGCATTTTCGCGATGCGTGCTGAAACCCTAGCCACGGTCCTGGTGCAAACTGCCTCACAGTCGGTGATCTGTTTACACACTCAAGAACTCCTGCTCTGATACCACTTGATGAAGGATGCTCCCCTTAATACCACAAACGCATAACAGAAATAGAGAAACAACAACAATATGCAAGAACAGAAAATTGGCTTCTTATTATCTCCACAAATGTGGAATTACAAACTTTCAGAATTACAATATGCAAAGCCCCATGGGCATTCCCTTACAATATTCTGTAGGACAAAGCCTCGAATTATTGCCCAGATCTACTACCCAGAACTATTCTGAACTGCCTAAGACAATAATACAGTCTTCCTTATATAGGCAATTTCCACCGCCCGAGAAGGTTCCAGAAATTTAGCCCTAAGGGCCGACCAAACTTAGAATTATTTTATTTTTCAATTTATTACCATCAAAGTTGGCTCAAAATAACTTTTGAAACCTGAACAGAAATTTTGAAGGAAAATTATTTTCCGCCATTTCAGGTGACCCGACTTCCGAAGATCATAAGTCATCACCAGTTGACCTGATTGACTATTATAACCCCATTTCGGAATGCCACGAAGTGCTCTACAGGCTTGACCGGCGCAAGCGCCCGTCACCCAAATTTTTGACCTCATCTGGGGCCTCTAAAGCCTTCAAAACTGAGTTCAAAGTTTCTGTACCCTGTTGCCAATACCGAAAAATCTTCAATATCTTCCAATATACACTTGATCTGGCAATGAAACTTTACTGGCAGACTTATATGACCAAAATGAACCTCCAAGAAAGAAATCAGATCATTCTGAGCACATACGAAAATTACCAAAAATAGTAACTTTCCATAAATAGCAGCTCTGCACAAAATAGCCCTTATTGAATACAAAAACAGAAATATTTTTGGGTGATGCAAGATTGCTCTTACACCCAGGATGCTCCTGCATCATATACGATCTATAAACTGCCCTAATAATCAACAGTACTGCTACAATTTGTTTTCCATAGATTTTAACAGCTACCAACCACTGACCCAGATTCATAGTTTTATCCATCTAGTTTCCTGAAATAACAAATAAGAACACAACACCACAAAACAAATAGGGCTCAGACACATAGTCAAAGTATATAAATATCCTCCGTATATCTGCAAGACAAATTTTAGACATACTGCAAGATATCCATAAAATCATCAATTATTACAGAAAATAACCATACAACATTCTTAATATGCTTTCACAAACCATAACAAGTACTGATCTCTTTCTAAAATAGAAATAAACTTGCATAGAATATGACAAGGTAATGATCCAGTAGTACATGGGTGTCTACATAAGAATTCTACATCTCGTAGCAATCCTATATGCTAGGTGAAACCAAAAAATTTTAGTCTTTTTAAATTGAAACCCAACCCATGAATTATTAAATGTTACCACTTGATTAATCAACTATCATAAACTTTCCCATAAGGATCTAGACTAATGTCGAAGGGCATCCGACAAAATAAATTCTATCACCACAAGTTACTCGATTTATGACAGCCACCCAATCTAAAGGATCACACTTGCATAATCTACAAACACATGTTCTAACTGCTATTGAATGAAAAGAACTTCAGAATTCTAACTCATTTAACAGTTATTCCCATTTCATCAATAACATATTGAAACCATAATCAGAATACCAATTTAAGAATCATGTTTCAATCAATCCATACTTGACTGATTCAAAACCATCCTCAAAATTCCATTGAAAACATTCTTACATTGATACAACCATTCCTCTTAATAGCAACATAATGAAATGAATTACACATTAAAAACTATAATCAAAAAATCAAAACGTAACTTCTCAAAATAAGAAACATAATACAATTGATTCAATCAAATGAGTTTACAGTTTTGTTTCCATAACAGTATATGATAAGATTTACTTTACATTCTGTACTGTTATATATGTAAGCACATACTTATATGTACATGATGACGTACATATCGGTATATACCACGGCACGTATATACACATATGTAATTCATCATGCATACAATCATATAAACGTGCTCATAACATTTCAGAATGCTTAGGAAAACCACTATCTAATCTATAACATAAAACTCTGCCGCATTTCCAAAGCATTATAAAGTAATTCAATCTTTAAATGGAAAACCCAATTTTATAATAGATTAAAATGACACACATAATGGACACAGATAAATGTACTAGGTAAAGAACAATACAATAATAGACGACACTATCCTAAAGCCGTATAAGCTTAGTGAACTTAGTCAAAACAAAGAACAAAAGAAAATGAAAATGAACAAAACAGAGAGCTGTTTAAGAACATCAGTTCATCAAAAATGTTCCACCTCTGCCCAGATCATCGAAAATTCACAATAAAGTCACAACTTCTAAGATGAATTCAATGTGAGTCTCGTACTTTTAACCGAAAGAGTCAATGGAGATCAAAACTTATGCGATGGAAATGGTTTTAACCAACTACCAAATGAACAAACATTGAACTGAAACATATCTCACGCTCATACATAATCCGCAGACTAAAAGAATACAGTTTCGAAGACACAATCAAATACCTACTCTTCAAATTGAAACCATATTACAAACCCTCGTTCCAAACAGTGAATGAAAGAAAAAATTCCCAAATCCCAAAAGTGACATGAGCTAAATATACCACAAAGAGATTAACAAAATAACACAACTGGATAAAAGTCAAACTACATATATTTACCAATACAAGTAATTTCTCCAATGCTCGACCCAAACAAAACTGGGTATCTTATTCCCCTAAACTTAATACCACAGAACCCACAGTACTCGAAACCGAAGAACAGAAGTTATAGAAAATCACTAATACACACAAAAATAAAACTCGACACCCATTTCCTAATTTGATACCAAATTTCTACGCCATGGTTTATAAACCCAGAACACAAGTTTGTCACACCTGAACACGGTAAGGTAAATAATAGTATGCAGAGAAAATTACACAGTCACATCCCCAAAATACTACCCAAAAATCACCAATACAACGAAAGTTACAGAAACCTTGTATAAAACACATTACATTCTCATGCTAAAGAACCCAAACTTTCTAACAGTCCAAAATGACGCACTCACGATGACATGAACAATTGTCACATAATAACATAATAACAACCCGTGGCTCCAATTTACATAGTCGCATTCCAACATTTCCCTAAGGATGGTAAAAACCAAAACACGATAAATGCATAACAAGGACAGCTACTAGTTCGAAAAACCCTTAAACCAAAGTTCATAATAATGGGGTTTTAACCACAGCTTTTCTAGTTTTACATACTAAATAACCGTTCAAACAGAAACAAATACAAATTGACACCCTTCACTCTATTACAGAATGCAGAAACATAAAGACAACCAACGCTAGAACATTATAACATAAATTTACAAAGCAGAGAGAGAGTAAGGTTTAGGAAGGCCCCCTACTTGTTCAAAGAAGGCTGAAAATCGAAAAACCAGATGCCAGAGAAACCTTCCAAACAATGTTGCAAAGCCATGATACCAGATTGCCGTGAATCAACTTCACATTTTCCTCTCATCTTAACGAATAAAATGCAGTTTGAACACACCATCATTACCAACCACAACCCCAATTACTCGCAGAGATTTACGAATACAGCTAGAGACAATTTCAACAAAAATCCCACTAACAGAGAATGGCGGTTCTGTAAATGAAACTCAAACTGAACAATAGCTCATTAATTTGAGCTTATCCCCAAACTCTCAACCACAATTCGAAGCATGCCAAATGTCAAAAGGAAGTACTACATCAATCCCAACAACTGCAACAGCAATAACTCCCTTACTAACATTTCAAATCAACCACTAACATGTCGTGGCAGGAATAACAAATGCCATCGAACCTCCACTTGATGAATTTACACATCGATAACAAAGATCACTAACATTTGCCATCCACATGCCAATAACATGTAAAATAGGATATACTAACATATATCATATCTTTACTAACTCATAGGTAATTAGGAAACTAACCTATTTTAATATTGTCTCTTTTTTTTTATCATTAATAAAATAATTTAAATAAGAACATTTAATAATTAACATTTATCAAAGCATATCTAACTTGAAGAAAAGAATAAATTTAACCAATAATTTGAAGTAATCTTTACCTTTATATACACTATTAATACTAACATATCAATTAACATTAATCTTAGGTCTACTAACAACTAACATTTATTTCGAAATATCTGAACTTATAAATGAAAATGAGAATTAAAATATTCAAATCACCATTTTAACTCATTACAACATAAATGAGTAATACGAGTAACATCATAAAAGATCCAAATAACTGCATTCATATATGCTTTATATGAACCAAAATTAACAAATTGATTCCAGT